>PVKV010001085.1:0-225900 GCA_004027835.1 Alouatta palliata | reverse complement strand
CCAGCACACCTTCAGCCCAGGATACCTAACATTCACACAACCTCAGCCCAGAACACCTGACACCCCTACAACCTCAGCCCAGCACACCTAACATTCACACAACCTCAGCCTAGCACACCTGCAGCCCAGGACACCTGACACCCCTACAACCTCAGCCCAGCACACCTGCAGCCCAGGACACCTGACATTCACATGGCTGAGCCCAGGATACCTGATGCCCATGACCTAGCCCATCACACCTGACACTCACACAGCCTCAGCCCAGGACACCTGCACCAGCACACCTGACACTAACACAGCCTCAGCCCAGCACACCTGCACCAGCACACCTGACACTCACATAGCCTAGCCTGGGACCCCTGACAACCACAAACCTCCCTGAAGAACACCTGCAGCCCAGGACACCTGATAACGACATAACCTTAGCCTAGGACACCTGCAGCCTAGGACACCTGACACCTTACAACTTCAGCTCAGGACACCTGACATCCTACAACCTCAGCCCAGGACACCTGACATCCTACAACCTCAGCCCAGGACACCTGCATGACACCCCTACAACCTCAGCCCCGGACACCTGACATCCTACAACCTCAGCCCAGGATGCCTGCAGCCCAGGACGCCTGACACTGCACAACCTCAGCCCAGCACACCTGACACCACATGACCTCAGCCCAGGACACCTGACACCACACCACATCAGCCCAGGACGCCTGCAGCCCAGGATGCCTGACACTGCACAACTTCAGAGCAGAGGCGGTGCTCAGAGCACTAACAGCTACGGGGCACAAGTCACCCCCTGGGGCTGCCCACGTTGGGCTGGAATAGCCCCCTCCAAGCTCTCCCGTGCCAGCTGTTTGGTTCCCCTGGTGCCAGATTATGAGGTGTTACTGGTGGGCGGGGACCCCCAAGAGAGGGGCTCATGCAGGGCTATTACACACTTGGGTGGGAGGGTTTCCATATTTCAGCACTGTTACCAGCAATCAGGGCTCCACAGCCATTCTGCTGCCTCTCAGCCATTATTAGATCATACTTCTTAGGCTCTCAGTGCAATAAAACACAAGTGACAGAAGTGTCCCCAGCGATCCCCCACGGTGTGCGGCTGGGGATACAGGTGGATCCCGAGTCTCCTCATCCCCAAAACGCCATTTTACCAGGGGCGCCCCCCACAGCAGACTGCAGCGTCCCTACTCCTCTCCTCCATCCTTCGCCTTCCTAGGCCACCCCTTCCTAGCATCAATCCACAAAATTACGCGTGTCACAGGTCCCTGTGTCTTGGCTCAATAGGTGACTCCACAGCCAAAGCGTTGCATCTCTAAAGGTGCCATCATTTACTCTCTGTGTGTGCCAGTAAGTCAGGCTGGGAGGCTGGGAGGCTGGGATCAGGGCCTGGGAGCAGATGGGCCGAGTGGGGGGCAGGTGGGGGCAGGCAGGGCAGGGCCAGCAAGAGCAGGGGACGCTTATGTAAGAGGAAAGCTGTCCCAGGCACCCAGGAGGGTCCTGGCTCCAGGCCCTGCATGTCACCAGCAGAGAGAGATGGCTGGTGGGTGGGAAGTGTCACCGGAGCCCCTGCTCTGTCCGCAGGCCCAAGTAGAGGGAGACCCAGCACCACCTGCTGTAACTCACAGCGGCTAAGGGCGCGATGTTGGAGCCTGTGCCTGGGATAGACCCGGGCCATGCTACTGAAACCTCTGTGCTCTGCCTTCCTCCACTGTGGAAGCGGCATTCTGAGGATAAAGTGGGTGTGTATATGCACAGGACTTAGCTCAGTATCTGGCACGGGCGGACACTCATCTTAACTGTGCACTGTTTTCCATCATTACTATTTATTATTATCATTCCTCTCCTTGGCTAAGCTGGGACAGGGACAGAATGCATGCACCAGAAGAGAAGTGCACTTGCCCTGGGCTCTGCGTCTGATCGTGAATTGGTGATTCTGAGATCCGACCTCTGGATAGTGCTTCTGTGCACTAACCAGTCTCCACGAGTCTAATAACCAATCTCCAGATGACTAGTAACCAGTCTCCAGATGGCTAGTAACCAGTTTCCCGATGACTAGTAACCAATCTCCAGATGACTAGTAACTAGTCATCAGATATATATATATATATATATATATAACTAGTAACTGGTCTCCAGATGGCTCCCCAGAGACCACACCTTCAGTGTCATGCCTGGGAAGTTCCCCCAACACTGGGCTGTCCGTCCCTGTGTCATCAATGGCACCATGATGGTGATACATGTCATTTCAGATACTCAGTGATCAGAAGCCTTGAAGCATCCACCTTGGTGTGTGGGAACGCACAGTCCAGCCCACACCAAAGAGAGACGTGGGCAGAGCAACACTGGTCAGCCCCCAGCGGTTCCCATGCAACCCCGGCCAGCACGGAGAGGGGCCAGCTCACATCTTCCAGCCCAGGAGACAGGAATGGCATGCAGAGGTCATGGCACCCTGTGGGGCCATATCAGTCACCTTCAGCCAGGGAAGGGACAGAGAGTTGTGGAACAGGCTCAGGGAGCCCCAGCTGTGCCCCACCCACAGGATCCTGAGCACAGCAAAATGGTTCTTGTTTTAGGGAATGGAACTGTGGAGTATGTGTTCCCTATCTAGCAATAAATATCCCAAAAATATCCTGGTGTTCAGGCCACTGTGCCCATGGAAGAGGGCAAGCCCTTCACATGGGTATGACTGGAAAAGGAATCTCATTGATTTCTGCCCCACCCTCTTCAGGCCTGCCCCACAGGTGGGAAGGGGAGGGAGCTGTTGTTTCTCAGCCTCCTCCGCACAGGCTGGCCATCGCCGGGCCTGGTCTCCAGGGGACAGTGCCCAGCCCATCGCACAGCTCTCCACTTCCCCACGCCGGGCTGAGGTACCTCCCCTGAGTGTCCACCTTGGTCCCCACAATCACGCCTCACCATGGCATGGGCCTGGGATCCTCTAGTTCCTTCCCAGAGTGCTATGCAGGGACCAGTGGCGCACTGGTGATTGCTGGGGTCCCACCCCAGACCAATGGGGTCCATTTTAGGACGCCCCCCAGGAGTACAGACGCACACTCAGGTTTGAGTTGCGTGACTCTGGAAACTCCTAGAAACTCATTCCAGCTCAGAGTGTGTTCTGGAACCTTTGTACCTTGACAGCCACTGCCAGCTTCTGGGTACTTTGCTGGTGTTTGCTGAAGGAGCGAGGAGCCTCTGAAATCCCCCACAGGGGCTTCTGCTGAGAATGACTGTGGTAATAGCTGACATTTGCGTAGCACCTGTTACAGTCTAGAGTATTGGGATCATTCCATTCTTATTATTATCTCCATTGAGATGAGGAAACCGAGTCACCAAGAAATTAGCCGTATCATCTAAGGCCACAAGCAGGAAGTGGCCGTTGGAATTGACACCCAGAAGGTCCGATCCTGGAGAACAATCACCTTGTGTCTTGTGAAAATAGGTCATTCAAAATCTAAGCTGTTGGAGCTGGAAGTTATTTTTGTACCTTAAAAGAATGTAAATTGTAGGGCCTGAGTTGCTGTGACAGGCAGCTATAACCTAGAAAGCTGTAAGCTTTTGCTTCTCTGATGACAGAGAAGCCTTTTTCCTTCACCGGAATTGTTTTCTAAAATGTTGTCAATGGCATAAGGGGGGGGTCCCCAACCTCCGACCCATACACCCATACTGGTCATCCCAAAACCATCCCCCACCCCATCCATGGAAAAACTGTCTTCCACAGGACCCATCCCTGCTGCCAAAAAACACTGGGGACTACTGGGGACCACTGGCCTAAGGGCACCAGGTAAGACCCCTTTCCTCTCCACAGTTGGCTTTCATTACAGATGAACCCCCCTCTTCCCTTTTTCACACTGACTTCACGGCTGTCACATGCCTTAAGATGGAATGCTAAGTACACTCTTAAACAGGAAAGGAAATGAAAACCAGCTATAAGGAAAAGAAAACAAGCCTCACAGGAAAAAAAAACAAAACAAAACAAAACAAAACTCATTCATTTTCTGTAACTTGTAAACCAGCCTTGGGTAGAAATCTTGGGATCCCAAACTCATCAAACCAAAGGGAAAAGTCAAGCTGGAAACTGGGTCACGCAAGCCTGCCTCTGCTTTCTGCTTCCTAAATAAGACGGCCGCAAGATGAAAAGCTACACACCCTTCTCATATTTTGCCGACAAGGAAATTCCTAGTGAGCTCCAAGATATTTACCCTAAAGCAAGCCTGTGAAAATTCACCATGGCAATGTAAATGGATAGCTTATCTTCACAGATGCTGCCACCACTCTGCCCACCTGGCATGAATGCATATCTGATTGTCACCCTGCCCCCTTTGTTATCTTATGTAAAAGTGCAGATTTCTTGCTTGATCTGTCCATGTTAACTTCTGTAAAAATGCTGATTTACTGAGCCAGACAAAGGCAAAAATGACTATTTTCTCCCTACCTCCTCTTACCTGAGAATTGTGTGCTTCCCGATGTCCCATCCTTTCCCCTTTAAATATGGAGCCCTCAAAATCATCTTTGGAGAAAGGCAGAGACCTGTCTCCCAGGCCCGCATCCTTAAATTTGGCAAATAAACCTCCTAAAGTGATTGAGGCTTGTCTCGTCATTTTTCCCGATTGACACTCTCAAGGACTCTCACTGGGGCTGTTAATGGTCAACCTGAAATAATCAAAAGGCTTGGGATCCAGTTAAAAGAGTTCATTCAGGTATAAACTGAGGGCAGCTCTCTGGGACACATGGACACTGAACAATGGTCACCAGTGCTCCTGGAGTCGGGAATGGTGAGGATTGTTTATGTAGGCAAAATGCAGGTGAATTGCATTTTCCATAGAAAGGCTGACACACAGATACAAGATTTAGTTGGACACTATTGATTACACTCTCCAGGGTTGCTTAACATTTCATTGTAAAGAGGTAACCATTACAAGGGTCTCTAGCTCCAACATCATTTACTCGAGGTATGAATGAAGAAATGAGAAGGGCAAAAATCACCTGGTGAACATCATGCAGGCCCAGAGGCAAAAACTCCTTGTCTGAGGAATTTAGAAACACTTAGACTTCCCTGTTATCTAAAGGCACCTGGTTCTAGGTCTCTTTTCAACTTAAAATGTAACTAGATGTTGGAAACAGATACTCGGTGCCACAAAGAAAAATCAGCACTGAGACGAAGGATCTCTCAGCAAAGCAATCTTTACTTTCTGCAGAAAGGGGGCACCTGTTAGTCATCTTGCTTAACAAGAGTACAGTGGACAAAGGAAAAGCAGACATATTTATCCCTTACACATTTGGGGTCGTCCTTACTGCTGTGCCTGATCTCCTCTGGCTGGAGCCAGATCTCACAATCTAAACTAAAACCTGATTGGCTAACAACTTAAAACTTTTCTAGGCAGGTAAAAGCAATGGAGAACAGAAGGAAAAAAAGGAAGTCCAAATAAGGGACAGGAAGTTGCTTGCAAAAGGACTTAAAAAAATAATAACATAAATATCTTGGTTAAACTACAAAGACATAGAATGTGCTATGTGCCTGTGAGCATATCCAGCACAAATACCTTGGTTAAAGCACAAGGACATAGAAAGTACTTATTCCTTTATATCTAATAGCTACTAGGATAGGGCTTAGCAAAGAGTCACTAGTAAAAAGCAAGAAGGCTTTGAAGAAAGTCTTTGAAACAGACTATTATTTCTAACATTTATTATTATTATTCTTCAACAAGAAAGGAAATTTTGAAGAGGAACTTTTCTACTTCCTACACTAGAATTTCTATACATCTCTGGAATGCATGCATGCTAAAACTTATTGTGCAACCCTTGCTGACACTGAGGCACCAAAATGTCTACAAATGTAATAATTTGTCATGCAAATCACCTTTCAGCCCCTGCACTGAAGTCCATAAATAACCCTAAGGAAAAATCCACCACAGTGTGCTCAGTTCTTTCCAGCTGAGGCACCCACAGCACTCTCTGGCAGTATTCTTCCTTTCTAACAAAACTTTCCTTTGGCTGGGTGTGGTGCCTCACACCTGTAATCCCAGCACTTTGGGAGGCTGAGGGTGACCTTGATCACAAGGTCAGGAGATCGAGACCAGCCTGGCCAACATGGTGACACCCCATCTCTACTAAAAATACAAAAACTAGCCACATGTGGTGGTGCATGCCTGTAATCCCAGCTGCTCAGGCTGAGGCAGGAGAATCACTTGAACCCAGGAGGTAGAGGTTGCAGTGAGCAGAAATTGCACCATTGTACTCCAGCCTGGGTGACACAGCAAGACTCTGTTTCAAAAAAAAAGTTCGTTTTTCAAACGTATACTGTTGTTGGTAAATTCTTACCAACCCACAAGTTGACCACTTCCCGGTGCCAGACATTTAGCCTGGCAAAGAACAGGAGCATGGCTAATGTGTCACATCTCAACACAGCAAGGCCAGACAGCTACAGTCATGCTGCCAAGAAGAAACACAGCCATTATCTGACTTGGTTTCTGGACCTTAACTTTGCCTCTTGGCACAATACATTTAGAAGGTCCCAAAACTTATTTTATGTGCCGTGTCCCACACTGCACAAGGGTTCAAGAACTCCATCAAGGAAAGACATAGACACAGATGTGGAGAAAGCTGGACCAGGCAATCCAGGAGGTGAGGACATCAGTCTCTCCGGCTCCGACCTGTCTCAATGTGCTTTATAAGTTCACAAAGCACATAGCAGAGGGAGAGTGCAGTTACTCAGAACAGCCTGCAGTTATTCTTCTCATACTTCAGTTGACATACTTCAGCTAAAAAGTATCTTGCAGCAAGGTCAGCGAAAGCTGGTTCTCTCTCTATGTCCATCTGTTCTTCTCCAAGACATACACATCCTCCTGTTATGGTTTCACTTCCCTGAGGTTCAACCAAAGTTCACAGCAGCCTTGCTGCTGATCCCCCCAGAGGGGGTGTGTTACTCCAGCTCCCTACAATTTTACTTTTGCATTTCTCCCTTTCCTTCAAAATTGTTCAGAGTAAGCTTTTGTCTTAGTCCATTCGGATTACTATAAAGGAATACCTGAGGCTGGGTAATTAGTAAAGAGAAGAGGTTTGTTTGGCTCACAGTTCTGCAGGCTGTACAGTAAGCATGGTGCCAGCATCTGCTTCTCATGAGGGCCTCAGGAAATTTCTCCTTGTGGCAGATGGGGAAGGTGAGCTGGCACATTGTGTGGCAAGAGAGGAGGCAAGAGAGGGAAGAGGAGGTGCCAGGCTCTTTTGAAAAACCAGTTCTGTCGGGAACTCTTGTGGGAAGCCATAGAGCAAGAACTCACTCATTACCTAGAGGACACCAAACCATTCCTGAGGAATCCACCCCCATGACTCAATCACCTTCCAGTAGTCCCCACCTCCAACATTGGGGAATCAAATCTGGATCTGAGATTTGGAGGGGACAAACATCCAAACCATATTGGCATTGCAGAGAAAGTGTGCTCAGGCACTGTATTTTATCAAATACCACATTGCTAGGGAGGCTCATTCCTCAGCAGTTACTTCCCCAGGAGGGAGGACTGGAAGGGACCAAGGTAAAATTTCAAATGAACAAAGGGAGAGTAGTCCTGGAGCCTGAGTCAGGCTGCACAGTTGCCTCTTCAATCACAGCAATTCTCTGAACAATCAGGCTTCTAGTTTCCTCAGCTGCACATTGACTCAGTTGCAGACAAACACCGTAGCAGTACTATGGACAAGGGCAGGATGAAACACGCCATGATGCTGATTCCTAGGATGAGCAGCCACTTTTCCCAGCAAGTTCCCCAACAGCCAAAACAACTACTTAGCCAGTCCCAGAGGGTTTTTGATCTGAAAGTCTGGTTATTTGCGTTATTGTTGGAAATAAAAGCTCGAAGTTGCAAAGAAAATGAGCACACAAGCAAAGGATTTCTCAGCAAGGCAAATTTACTTCTGCAGAAGGGTGCTGCTCACAGGTCTGGTCGCCACAAGAGTACACTGAACAAAGAAGGGAAGAAGTTTTTATTTCTAATGCAGTTTGTCCCTGTTACTGTGTCCTGCCTCCACTGGCTGGAGTTGGACCACACAATCTAAGCTGAACTCAACTGGCTAACTTGAAGAGTGCAGGGATATGCATGATGAGGAGGGAAGGGCAGTTTTGGTAGGAAGAACCATTGTGGCAGGAGGGGTAACTAACAGAGTGAATAACAGATGTGGCTCTGTAGATTAAGACTGGCAGGAAAGTTGTTTACTGAAACCAGGGCAGGGAGGCACAAGGGAAAAGTGTCTGGCATTGAAAGTGGGGAACAAAAAACAAGGGAACCAACCAAACCCTTTGAAGAGGAATTTTTTTTTTTATTTGACAGTTATCGTATGAGTCATGGATTTGTGAGGTTATTTGATTCATCTGAGGGTAGACACAATATTCAGTTTTTATGATGGCACACACTTCTCCTCAGTCCACACTGAGTGTGTCTCAGCCACATAGCTCTGTAGTACAGCCTTTCTCATGATGGCCATGTCATGATTTAATAACAAAATACCCATGCAGCTCTCACTCAGGGTCTTTTGAGCACAACCGGGTAGGGCCTCTATGTGCCAAATGACAACTTTGATACCCAGCTGCAGTCGGATGACAGAAGCCAAATGATCACACCAATGGAACACAGAACACAGCCACCAGAATTGTAAATGAGGAAAATCTACCAGTTTTGACAGGGTATGAACTACACAGCCTTGTGACCAAGCATAGCCCAGGCAACATCATCCTTACCAACCTGGGGCAACAATGGCCACATGTTAGTGCCACATAGCCAAGATGTTCCAACTGGGGCTAACCAATAAATTCCAGTCCTTGGTGGCAGGGCAATCCATCCTTTGTAAGACAAGCTTGCAGGCACATTGCATTTTTGGTATCCACCCATATTTCTAGCACAGGTGGGCCATTATCTTTGGTGTGACTTTTGTTGTTGTTGTTCCCAACACAAAGGGGAATGCTGCCAAAGCTGGTCATAAGAGGAGATGAGGCCAAGTGCAGTGGCTCACACCTGTAACCCCAGCACTTTGGGAGGCCAATGCGGGCAGATCTTCTGAGGTCAGGAGTTTGAGACCAGCCTTGCCAACATGGTGAATCCCCATCTCTACTAAAAATACAAAAAACATAGCTGGGCATGGTGGCACTCACCTATAGTCCCAGCTACTCAGGAGGCTGAGGCAGGAGAACCGCCTGAGTCTGGGAGACAGGTTGCAGTGAGCCAAGATCATGCCACTGCACTCCAGTCTTGGAGACAGAGTGAGACTCCACCTGAAAAAGAAAAAAGGAAGTGAGCTAAGTATATCCACCCCAAATTTGTGTTCTATCATCCTGAAATCCTGTTGTCAATTAGGTATCATTATTCTTTTCCCTTTCAGTTGGGGTCGGGCCTGACTAAAAGCCAAAAAACTTCTACCAAGAAGCTGTTCTCATGTTCCTCATTCTGTAAAGTGTCATTGGTAGGACCACGGTGTACCTAGTGAGACAGTGTATCCTTAGACTAGCGTGAAGGACACCAGGCTGATTTCCTGTCCTGATCGTTTTGATAAGTTTTCCGTCCTGTCTTGCCCTTGGAAGACAGAAGCCCACCATGGTAGGCCAGAACCACTGGAAAGAGGTCACATATCCATCAAGCATCATTTTATGACCTACTGGCACAGTCTGGGACCCATCACAGAAAGAGGCTGATAGTGATGCCATCATGTAAGAACTAAGGATACAAGAAGGAAGTTCAGTAGAAGCTTATAAAAGAAGATCTTCTCCATAGATTAACAACTTAGTATTAAATGTCTGTCTAGTATTTTGGGTTTCAGCTGTCTATGTTAAATGCTATCTTGTTCTCTGCCTGGCACAGACTATTTTGAGCCAGAGGTTACCTTCTGGAGAAAGTGCCCAATCTGGAGTCTCAGACTTTGATATGGCTTGAATTTGTGTCCCCACCCAAATCTCATGTCAAAGTGTAATCCCCAGTGTTTGGGGAGGGACCCGGTGGGAGGTGACATGGACTTCATCGATGCTGCTCTTGTGATGAGTTCTCACAGGATCCGGTTGTTTAAAAGTGTGCAGCTCCTGCCCCTGTGTTCTCCTCCTCCTGCTGGTCATGTAAGACATACCTGCTTCCCTTTTGCCTTCTACCATGATTGAACGTTTCCTGAGACCTCCCCAGCCATGCTTCCTGCACAGCCTGCAGAACCAAGAGACAATTAAACCTCTTTTCCTTATAAATTATCCAGTCTCAAGTTATTCTTCATAGCAATGCGAGAACAAATAGTCTTCTTTAGATGAGAAGTGTGAATCCACAAGGTTTAGCAAGCAGTGTTCAATAAGGCCCATACCACTTTGGTTGAAGAGAGTTATTTAAGAAATGTTGTTTCCAATAGAGGAAACCTCATGGGTCAAGTCCATGCTCCTTGAAATTTTCTTCTCCCACAAGCTCACTGTGAAAAGCTTCCTCTGCCAATTCATAATTTTTAGTTAATTGCTTCCTAAAGCCATTGCAATAGCTAAATATGTCTCCTTTACTATTAAATGCTGTAGATATGCCTGTTGTGACTTCGAATGGTGATAACTGCTGTTTGCCAAAAGGGACTGACTGACCTTGGATTAAGCAGAAACAGTAGAAAAGCTTTTGGCCAAGGAATTGAAAAACCTCCATTCATTTTTCCAGTTGAGCTTTGATTATTCTGTTGGTGTGGTCCACTAACCCCGATGACCGGGGTGGTCAACACAATGGAAATGCTGGAGAATAGGCCAAATTTAACATACTGGCTGGATTATTTGTCTGGTGAGCCAAGTGCCTCTGCCACTGCGAAGCTCCAGAGGAACTCCCCAGGCTGCAATAATTTTTTTCTGAGAGAATTTTACTCAACCCAAGGTAATTGCTCTTCTGCTTAGAAACCCCTGCACCCAATGAGATAGCATGAAAATCATTACCAAAACATATTTGTATATTTGTGAGGGCGGCAACTGGATGGAATGAAATTGCCATACTTTGACAGAGGCCTCCCCGGAGTATTTTGGGGGCAAATGTAACAACTGTACACTCTGTGCCTACAGTCAGAGACGGTTTCCAACCTATTGTTTCCCTCAAGCAATCAATCTGTCAGGCTCCAGGAAGTTACGCCACGTGCACAGGTTAAAAATGATAACAAAAATTCAGCAGGAATAGAGGCATGTTGTGTGGTCCATATCATACCTCGTCTTTGGGGAAGTGTGTTCCCCGCTTTGCTTTTCAAGTTTTATGTTCTGATTTTGGAGCCTAGGTTGAGCTAATTTTATATAAATACAGATGTTTCTTTTAAAATTATTGTAGATTATCTTTCCTGTTTCGATGCATTTAGAAAGGTAGCTCTTTTCACTGCCTTATTAGCTAGCTGATTTCCCTTACTTTCTGGGGTGTCTGATTTGGAATGGCCCGGAATTTTAAGTATGGCCAGTGACTTTGATAATAATACGGTTTCTAACAATTGTGAAATGAGGTGTCCATTTTTTTATGGATTGACCAGGAGAGGTGAAAAATTCTGTTTCCATAGCATTCCAAAATCATGAGCTACCCTGAAAGCATATCTACTAAGTATTAGGAATGAGTATTATCAATAGGTATTTCTTTTGCCAGTTGACAAACCCTGATCAGTGCAATTCTGCTTGTCGGGGTGAGGTGGCTTCTGGAAGGTAAGCCTTTCTATTTCTTCAGTTGGAGATACTATTGTATAACCTGCCCAGTAAGTCCCCTATCCATCCTTTAAATAAGAGCTGCCTGTAACTCAAACAACACCAGCATTTATCAGTAGAGTCTCTTGCGGGTCAGTCCTAGGAGAGAGAAGCCAATCGGTTAGGGCTATGCCATCGTGCAGTGTTTCATCTGAAAATGAAGGCAGAAGAGTGTCAGGATTTAGGTTACACCTAGAGACGGTGATAGGAGAAGCTGAAAGAAGTAAAACTCATGTGACACTCACCTTTAGTAGAATGATGTTGAGTGTGGCTCAGGCTTAGCAATGCTTCCACAGAATGAGGGATAAAAATAGTAAGGGGAGTTCCCACCACAGTTCCTCTTGCTACTGGGCCTAAATGTTGGCTGTAATGCCTTACAGGTCTATTTTGGCCTTCATGTTTCTGAGTCAGATCATCTAAAGCGTTTCCATCATTTTCACATACAAACAACGAAAATCTGTGGTCATAATTTACATGTCCCAAAAAAGGAGCATTGGCAAGGTCATTCTTAGTCATTTCTAATGTTGGTTAATTTTCTTCTATCCAGTCCAGAGGGTTACAAGGTCTCTTTCAAGAGGATATATAAAACTAGTCAGTGAGACTGACCAAACCATGAGTAACAGTGTAAGGACCGGGCTTTTAAACAAAAATTTGGAATCCAGTTTCTACGATATCCTGCCAGTCCCAAAAGCCACTCAACCATCTGTTCGTTCTTGGTGGTAAAAAGCTGAGATCCCTTCTAGTCTGTCTGAATTAATAAAAAGTCCTTCCTTGGATATTAGGTGGCCTAAGTATTTCACTTGTTTTTGACAAAATTGAAATTTATTTTTGGAGACTTTATATTTTCTTAAGGCTGTCTTTTGTGGTAAATGTAGCCCATCATTCACAGAAGCCTGTTTGCTCTCCAAGAGGGAAGTCATGTATTTACTGGATTAATGCATGCATTTCAGGAAATTAACATCTGAGAGGCCTATTTTTAGTATTTTTGAAAAGTCAGTCAGGCTTTCAGTATGTCCTTAGGGGCATATGTGACCCAGTGTATTGTCTGTCTTCCCAAGTGAAGGCAAAGAGAAGTTGGCTATTTTTGTCTACAAGAATGCTAAAGAATGCTCTAGGTAAGTCTATGACTGTAAGGAATTCCACATTAGATGCAAGGGCTGGGAGTGACACAGGCTGTCAGTATAGAGTGCCATGGGGTTACCGGGTGGTTTATTGCTCTCAAGTCTTGTACAAACCTCCATCTCTACCATTTGGTTTTCTTACCAGGAGGATTGGGGTATTACAATGCCTTGTACAAGGAATGATTACAAGCTTTACCCGTTCCAGGGCTTTAGTTCTCAAGGGGTACTGTATGATACTTGGAAGATGTTTCCATGGGTATATTTGAATCTTTATTGGAGTGGCTGAGATAATAGTTCCTGTATCAATGGAGGACTTTGACCGCAATGGATCAGGTACTGTCTTTAGTACATTTTGTAATTCTTCCTTAAGCAATAATTCATGTCTTTCATGGCAATATAGATGGCGGATTAAATTTTGAAAATTTATTGAAATATCTGTTGTGTCTGGTGATTGAGTTTCATTATCTAATTTTAAATATGTTTCCTTCCTTTGGGAGAAAGAAATGTGGGTATCATATAATTCCAAAAAGTCTCTTCCTATTGAATGGGGGTGTGGGGGCTGATGGAACAAAGAGGAGGGCAGAATTCCTTGTAAGGAACAAGTTGAAAGGTTACAGGCTGAGATTTACATGCCAGTGCAGGAGGATTGTGATGCCCACCATTTGAATTGTTTGTTTACTGCAAGGAATGGGACCTTGTGACAAGATATTAATTCCAGACAATGCGGCTGCACTGTCAGTACGCGCTGTGTTAGTTCTCCGTTCATACTCATTTCCATTTCTCCCAGAGTGCTGGTAAGGAGGAAATGAAAGGCCCCTCTAAGTTTCTAGGAGGACCCCTGTTTTCTGTCTCCACTGGTTAACATTCTTTCCTTTTTTATTTTTGGCAATTATTTTTAAAGTAATCAGGCTTTTTGCAAGAATTGCAGAGTGGAAGGTTAGGTCCATTAGGGGGATTATAGGGGTATTTTGAAGGCCAAAACTGTGTGAATAGTTGTTTTGATCGCAAATTTGTGATTGTATTAGCCTTGCTATTGTGTTCGGCTTCCCTCTCTCCTCTTCAGTTAAGGTGTGGGAAACTGGTCAGTGAGACTGACCAAATCGTGCGTAGCAGAAGTGGTCCACCTGGGGTTTTGTCTCTTCACTGTGAGTGCTAATTCATCTAACTCATTTTTAAAACTGGAGTTGAGTATCTTTTTGATGATTAGCACAACTCTCTTCAGATAAACCTAAATATTCCTTTAAAATTTGTTTCACAGCCCTCAAAGTATATGACTGACTCATCTGAATTTTGTTGGCATTGTATTTTGTTCCAGTTGACTACTGGAAACACTGAAGGGACAGCTTGATGCAAAGCCTTGCGGTTCTGCAGGCCTGTCTACAGTCCTCCTCTAAACACGCCAATGCAGGAGTATTGTGACGTCCACCATCTGAATTGTTTGTTCACTGTCCTCTTATGAAGATTCCTAAGAGATTTTTCCAATGGGCCTTGTCTAGCCAGCCTTTAGCTTTACTTTTGCTATTACCATGTGAATGTGTTGCTAGAAGTCAGAACAGCTAGGGTCATAAGTCTGGATATTTAATTCAAATTTCCTAGCAAAACCAATAGGCCCCTGGTGAGGATCTGGGTATTCTTTTAACTATGCCTATAAGTTGGACCATGATTGATAAACAAAGCAAGTTCCCCTCTGCCAGATGCTGGATGAAATGGAGCCAAACCAGTGGGAGCAGGGGGCAGGGGCCGGGGGAGGAGGAGAAGTTCAATCAGAGCTGGGTAGTTCTGATAAGGAGGCTGAGAGAGACGGGGTGCAGAGAGAGAAGATGACATTTCAGTGCTTTTTAAAATTCAGTAATGGTTTTAGAAAGTTTTTTGTTTCCTTCCTGTAAGGGAAGAGCTCTGTCAGAACCTCTTTAGGATGCTTCTGGGTCCACCGGAAGTAACTCTCCCAATTATTTTGATTCTATAGCTGGCTTTTTAAAATTGTACACACAAATAAATTAATCTAGGCATTTCAAAGACACTCCTCTTTGATCATTGTAATTTAGGATATTCTTAGGTCAAATAAGACCATTTCTCCAAATACTGGCAGGAGGTGGCGCCATAAGCCTTGTACGTAAACCCGCTGGTCCTTGTTTAATGAGGACTTGGTTGTGGATGGATGATTGCTCATAATTTGGATTCTCTTTTAAAATGCCCACAGGCTAAAAGGGAAAGATGTGTGGAGTCCAGTGTGCTGCTCAGTAGGGATTATTCCTGGAGGTGTCAGTACAAGTAGCTTCTTCCCTGGTACCTGGGGGTTCAAGGCACTGGGTGACCAGCCCCTTGTATGTGCCCCGGGGATTAAGAAACTCTCCCTGTGAGTTCTTCTCCAGGGTTTGTTGTGAGCTCTCACACTCTTGTATGACCTCCGTTGCCTAAGGTGCCTTTCAGCTGGGAGAAAGAGTGCTCTTTGTCTTCAGCTTAACACACCCTCATTTCAAGCCTTTTACAAATTTTTGGTCACTCAAGAAGAAACTTTAAATCTCAGTGTTAACAAAGATCCAAAGCCTGGCTAGGATCTTAAAGCCACAAATTTAACTTAAGCCACAAACATTCCCTTTCTCCTTTTAAAAAGAAAACTGCTTTCTCTTTAACCAAATGTCAAATGAGAGAAAACTTTGCAAACCTGAGCAAGTAAGATGAGTGAAAACTTAACCTAACAGAAAAGTGGAACCACAAAGCTGCCAATAGCAGAATCTGTAGAGAAATAACAAATGAAACTCCTGCCTTAAAGCCCTGAATTACAGCTTCAATATCAGCCCCACTGAGCACGAAATTCATTTACTTAAAGTCTGAATCTCAGCCCAAACCCAGGAGATCCAAAACCTGAGAGTAGTCTTACCAAAGACACCGTTAACTCTGGGATGCAAGCAGTGTGTGCGGGAACCAGGGCCCCAGCTGCTAATGAAGTGGCAGGAGTCTGTGGAAGCCTACTTCAAAGTTCCTGGGGCTTCTCGGGGAGGTGAGAACACAAGTGGTGGGAGAGCCTGGGCAGGGAACATCTGATGAGTAAAGGTTGTGCTGTTGTGCAGATACAATGTCTCCGAGGTCCTAAACATCTCGTGCTACCCACACGAGAACAGGTGATAGTCGTCTGGGCTGTCAGCCTCCAGGGTCCTCTCCTGTGATCTGTGTTAATCTTCCCTGATTGGTAAGATTCCTTCCTGGGAAGGGGATTCATGACAGCGGAGTTCCTTTTGGAGAATGCGTCTTCAGGCAGATACGGGGAGCTCAGAGGAAATGTCTGCCTCCATCCACTGATCCCCAAGTGCCCTCAGCTCACAGGGATCAGTACTCCAAAGTGTCAAGGGGGTGGCATTTCCTGAACTCCTTCAAAGCAATAACAACAGGCTGGGTGCGGTAGGTCAGGCCTATAATCCCAGCACTTTAGGAGGCGGAGGTGTGAGGCTTGCTTGAGCCCAGGAGTTCAAGACCAGCCTGGACAACATAGGGAAACCCTGTCTCTACAAAAAATTAAAAGAAAACGTAGCCAGGCATGGCAGCGCACACCTGTGGTCCCAGCTACTCGGGAGGCTGAGGTGGGAGGAGTGCTTGAGCCAGGGAGGCTGAGGCTGCAGGGAGCTGCCACTGCAGTAACAGTAACTTGTACAAAAGGGACATTTGGGATCTACATGCCACACTCCTGAATGGGTCTCTTTAAGCAACAGCTGTCACAGCCTTAAACCTTGTTGTTCTTACCCTCTTCATTCTAGGCACCTGTTTCATTCCAGGTGGGGCTACCTCCTGTTTCCTAACTCGGCAGGTTGAGACAGACAGCAGAGAAGGACACTGCACACCTCTACAGGGCCCCCTCTCGCCCACCAGCTCTCCCTTCTCCAGAGTGAAGACCTCACTATGTCATCCAGGCAGGAATAATATAGACAGAAACCCCAGAAGACCCAGAGCTCTGAGGCCTAAAACACAAGCCCCACGAAGTCCCACAGAGAGCAGCTGGGCAGAATGGCCTGAACCTTCACGGTTATTTTGGTTTTATGAACCATGTACTCATTCTTTCTCCTTCTTCCCAGATAGCACTAAAATACATTCTCAGACTCCCAGGTATATATAGGGAGAGGGAGAGGGGAGGTTATTCCTGATTGGAAAAAAAAAACAAAAACAAAAAACACCTACCATTACTATTCTCAACATATAAATTAAGCTAATCAGATTAAATAATTCTGAAATTATTCAAAAATTTATTGTTCTTTTTTTTAATGATTTTAGAGAAGGAGTCTTACTCTGTTGCCCAGGCTGGACTCAAACTTCTGGACTCAAGCGAACCTTCTGCCTCTGCCTCCTGAGGAGCTGGACCACCATGCCTGACTGAAATTGGTTTTTATTGAGGGTCTTGATATGAAAAATCTTTGAATCTTAATGTTAAGTTTTCATTTCTTCTTGGCAACCAAAGCATCCTTATTTTAATTTCTATTTGTTTATTGTTGGGTGGAGAGCACCGTCTTCCTCACCTACTTTGCATCAAGCCCTCTCCCCGGCCTGAAGAACACCATCTTCATCTTGGCGATCACCAGTAACAACGCATGCCACTCAAAGAACTACAAAGATAAGGGTTTGGGGTTTATTCTGGGGAAAGCTCATGACTCCAGCTGCAGAAATGGAGGACTGAGCCTCCCAGGTTCTGGAAAGCAAAGGGAGGATGCCCTGCTCTGATCTCTGCGTCTTTGCCCTGCAGGCCTGACTCAGCCTCCTCTGCGCATGAGATGTTCTCCAGTCTGCACACCTCCTATCATGTGCGTTGATGTGCGGCAGCTGCAGCCCTCCATCCTATGTGACCTCACAGCTTTGCACCCTACAACACCTAACCCAGACGGTTTCCATGCTCTACTTCAAAATTGCTGGGAGGAAAAAAAATTGTCATTTGAGTTGGAGAACGAAGGTTTGAAAGAGCCAGTTTGGAGAATAGAAGGCCTGGCTAGAGCAGGGGTCGACAAAGTTTTCCTGTAAGAGCCGGGTAGGAGGTACTTTCGGCTTTGCAGGGCGTGAAGTCCACCTGCATTGGAGCGGTGTGCAAGCTGCCATAGTCAATACATAAATGAATGAGTGTGGCTGGATCCCATTAGCATTTTATTCCCAAAAATAGTGGATGGCCAGCGTTTTGGCCCATGGACTAGAATTTTCCAATGCCTGAGACACTAGAAACAGAAGGGTTTTGTTGCTCTTTTAACTAACTCTTTACTGAAGTAAGGCAAACAGACAGAAAAGTATATACGTTATAGCATTTTATGAACTATCACAGAATGACTGCCCCATGTAACCATTAACCAAGTGAAGAAAACGTTGCCAGCATCACAGAAACTGTATTTTCACCCTTACTAGTCACTAATCTCACCCTCCTTCCCCAAAGTAATTCAGCTCTCATTTTTACTGTCACTAATTTCTCCTGTTTTGGACTTTATAATAATGAAGTCCCATTATATGTATTTATATTTTCTATCTAACTTCTTTACAATATTCTCCCAATGGAATTCATCTGTACTGTGGTTTGTAGCAATGGTTCATTTCTTTTTATTGTTATTGTAGTATTTTATTGTCTTACTATAATACTATTTATTTCATTCTACCGTAGATGGATGTTTAACATTGTTTCTAGTTTGGAGCTACTGCATGTCTTTGGATGAATATGTGTGCACATTTTTGTTGGAAGTAGAATTATTGGTCCAACATAGAAGATAGACAGATAGATGATAGACAGATAGATAGATGATAGATTTATTATTGAATATACATAGCAAAATTTTCTATATTGTTCATTATAATTTCCAAATGACATTGTTTTCTGCTTGGTGAGGAATCACTTTCATACCATCCATTGATTTTTTAGACATAGTTCTTTAATTTATTTGAAACTATTTTTGATACCTGGTTTAATGTCTGTCTAGTAAGTCCAACATCTGGGCTTACTCTGGGACAATTTCTTTTGACAACTTTTTTATGTTTATAGGCCAAACTTGCCTGTTCTTTTGTGTGTCTCCTAATTATCTGGGTGAAAACTAGACACTTTAAATAATATATCAACTCTGGGAACTAGAGTTGTTGCTGTTTTCGTGATTGCTGTTGTGGTGGGTAGTTGTTTAGTGATATTTCTGGATTGGTATTGTAAAGTCTGTATTCTTTTTTGTATGCAGCCACTAAAGTATTTACCTGATTAGCTTAGTGGTCAACTAATGATTGGACAGAGAATTCTCTAAATGTCTTCAACCAATAAGCCTCCCCTTGCTTATGGCTGGTTATTAGGGTATGTCTTCAATACTCCTACAACTCATAACTCCACCTTAGCCTTCACTCCTGCTTGGGCAGGGCCTCAAGAGCCACTGGAGTGAGCACTTAGGGTCTTCCTGGTCTCTCTTGGGCATGCATGCAGCCCTGCACACAGGAGGCCTTCTAACCCTCCAGGAATAAGTTGAAGCTTTTCAAAGCCCCAAAGAACATTCTCTCTAGAATTGCCTTATAAGGTTTTTGTCCAATTTCTTATCTGCCCTAAGTGGCACCATCACCTCAGGCATCCAGGATGTTGAACAGTTAGTGCTGATTGATCTTCACTAACACTCTGGGGATGTGGCTTTCCTTGCTGGGAGATCTGAACCAGGTCAAATAAAGGTGAGCTCTTTGAATGGACAGGAGCCACCAGCCCAGGAAAAAGAGTGATGATTCTCTAAGAATGAGGTTTCTGGGACTCCAAAGCTGTCCTGCCCCTCTAGTGTCCATTAGGCTGTTGGTTTCCACCACTACCACAGTTCCAAGTCTGCTGTTTTTCAAGGCCACTGCAGGGTGGATGGTGGTGGAAGGGGTAGGAGTGGAGAAGAGGCAAAGTTAAAATTCCACAAAGCTCGCTGTTTACTGTGTTTCAGCCACTTTCTTGAATAAACATTCTGAACTGTTGCAATCCTATTGTTAATTTCCAGAGTTCTGAAAAAAGTGGATTTTGACAGCTTATGCTGTGTCCCTTCTCTTATGTAGGCACAGATTCTTGGAGGGTCCTCCTCCATCACTCCACGCATCCTTCTGTACCTATTATGGGTGGTGGTTTTTTATTTTTTACCATTATAAATTTTAAATCTTTTCTAGGCCAAAAACTTTTTTGGGTATAATAAAAGAACAGGAAAAAAAAAAAAAAGCATACACACACACACACACACACACACACAGAGAGAGAGAGAGAGAGAGAGAGAGAGAGAGAGAGAGAGAGAGGTACATTGGCCTATTATTTAATTCTACATGTGGATGTTGGGGTTTGTGTTAGTTTGTTCTCCTGCTATTATAAAGAACTGCCAGAGACTGGGTAATTTATATATATATAGAAAAAATGTTTAATTAACTGCCAGTTCTACAGGGCTGGGAGGCCTCAGGAAACTTACAATTATGGTGGAAGGTGAAGCAAATACATTTTTCTTTACATGGTGGCAGGAAGGAGAAGTGCTGAGCAATGGGAAGAAACCCCCTATGATCTCATGAGAACTCAGTATTACAAGAACAGCATGAAGGTAACTGCTCCCATGACACAATTACTTCCCACTGGGTCCTTCCCCCAACATGTGGGGATTACAATTTAAGATGAGATTTGGGGGATTTTGAGATTTTTGAGATTACAATTTAAGATGAGAACCAGACCATATCGTTCACCCTGGCCCCTCTTATATCTTGTCTTTCTCACATTTCAAAACACAATTATGCCTTCCCAACAGTTTCCCAAACTCAACTCATTTCAGCATTAACCCAAAAGTCCAAGTTCATAGTCTCTTCTGAGACAAGGCAAGTCCCTTCCACCTATGAGCCTGTAAAATCAAAAGCAAGTTAGTTGCTTCCTAGATACATTGAAGATACAAGCAATGGGTAAATACGCCTGTTCCAAATTGGTGAAATTGGCCAAAATGAAGAGGCTACAGGCCCCATGCAACTCTGAAATCAAATAGGGCAGTCATTAAACCTTAATGTACCAAAATGATTTCCTTTGACTCAAGGTCTCACATACAGGTCACACTGATGCAAGGGGTGGGCTCTCACAGCCTTGGGCAGCTCTGCCCCTGTGGCTTTGCAGGGTACAGCCCCACTCCCAGCTACTTTCACAGCTGGCATTAAGTGTCTTCAGCTTTTCCAGGTGCACAGTGCAAGCTATTGATGGATCTACCATTCTGGGGTCTGGAGGATGGTGACCCTCTTCTCCCAGCTCCACTAGGCAGTGCTCCAGTGGGGACTCTGTGTGGGGGCTCTGATCCCACATTTCCCTTCTGCATTGCCCTAGCAGAGGTTCTCCACGAGGGCTCATGGAGACGACCCCTGCAGCAGACTTCTGCCTGGACATCCAGGTGTTTCCATACATCCTCTGAAATCTAGGTGGAGGTCCCCAAACCTCAATTCTTGTCTTCTGCACACCTGAGGGACCAACGCCATGTGGAAGCTGCCAAGACTTGGGGCTTGCACCCTCTGAAGCAATTGCCTGAGCTTGTATCTTGGCCCCTTTTAGCTGCAGCTGGAGCTGAAGCAGCTGGGATGCATTGCAACAAGTCCTCAGGATGCACACAGCAGTGGGGCCCTGGACCTGGCCCATGACACCATTTTTCCCTCCTAGGCCTCCAGGCCTGTGATAGGAGGGGTTGCTTCAAAGGTCTTGGACATGCCCTGGAGACATTTTCCCTAGTGTCTTGGTGATTAACATTTGTTATGTCATTTATGCAAGGATGTCATTTATGCAAATTTCTGCAACTGGCTTAAATTTCTCCCCAGAAAATGAATTTTTCTTTTCTACCACATTGTCAGGCTGCAAATATTCTAAACTTTATGCTCTGTCACTTTTTGGATACTTTGCTTTAGAAAGCAAAATTCTAAAGCAGAATTCTAAAGAAATTTCTAAAATTTAGAAATTTCTTCCACCAGATACCCTAAATTATCTCTCTCAATTTCAACATGCCACAGATCTCTAGGGCAGGGGCAAAATGCCACCAGTCTCTTTGTTAAACTATAGCAAAAGTCACCTTAATTCTAGTTCCCAACAAATTCTTCAACTCCATCAGACACCACCTCAACCTGAACTTCATTGTTCATATCATTATCAGCATTTTGGTCAAAACCAGTCAATAAGTCTCTATGAAGTTTCAAACTTTCCCGTATCTCCCTGTCTTCTGAAGCCTCCAAATCTCTAGGAAGTTCCAAACCTTTCCACATTTTCCTGTCTTCTTCTGAGCCCTCCAAACTGTTACAACCTGTGCCTATCACCCAGTTCCAAAGTTGTTTCTACATTTTTGGGGTACCCTTATAGCAGCACCCCACTCTCTGTGGTATCAATTTATTGTATTAGTCTGTTCTTACACTGCTATAATGAACTACTGGAGACTGGGTAATTTATATGGAAAAGAGGTTTAATTTACAGTGCTGGAGAGGTCTCAAGAATCTTATAATCATGGAGGAAGGTGAAGCAAACATGTCCTTCTTCACATGGTGTACAAAAGGAGAAGTGCTGAGCAAAGTGGGAAAAGCCCCTTATAAAACCATCAGATCTCATGAGAACTCACTATCATGAGAACAGCATGAGGGTAACTGCCCCTGTGATTCAATTATCTCCCACGGAATCCCTGCCCCAACACATGGGGATTACAATTCAGATTACAATTCAGGATGAGATTTGGGTGGGGACACAAAGCCAGACTGTAGCAGGTTTTTAACACAAAGCTTAAGAGAAGTTCAAAGAAAGTCTTGTGGAAGAGCAAAATATGAATTCACAACAGAACCTCCCCTTGGCCAACCTCCTTGTCACCAATTCACTGGCTAAACTAGTGCTCTGCATTTCCTTGTTTTTAAGTTGTGATGAAATATACACAACACAGAACTTAACATCTTAACCATTTTTAAGTGTACATGTTTGTGACTTTTAAGTACTTTCACACTGTTGTGCAGTCATCACTACTCCATCTCCATAACTCTTTCCATCTTAAAACTAAAACTCTATGCTCATTAAACAATTCTCCATGCTTCTCCCAGCCCCTGGAAACCACCATTCTACTTTCCGTGTCTATACATTTGACTACTCTAGAAACCTCATGCAAATGGAATCATATACTATCTGTCTGTTGTATGATTTCTTTCATTTGGCATTATATTTTGAAGGTTCATCCATGTTGCAGTGTGTGTCAGAATTTTCTTCCTTTTTAAGGCTGAATGATATTTTCTAAGGCTGAATGATATTCCCTTGTATGAATATACCACATTTGTTTATTCATTCATCTGACGATAAACATTTGATTTGCTTCCACCTTTTGTCTATTGTGAATGTTGCTGCAATAAACATGGGTGTACAAATATCTTGAGGAGCCCCTGCTTTCAATTCTTTTGGGTATACACCCAGAAGTAGGATTGCTAAATCATATGTTAATACTATTTTTAATTTTTTGAGGGCATGCAGTACTATTTTCCATTTTCCATTCCCAACAGTGCACAAATTTTCAGTTTCTCCAAATCCTCACCTATATGTGTTATTTTGTTTTTTGTTTTGTTTTGTTTTTGTTTTTTTTGACAGTAGTCATTCTAATGAGTGTGGAGTGGTATTTTATTGTGACTTTAATTCACATTTATCTAATAACTGGTGACACTGAGCATTTTTTTCATTTGCTTATGGTCCATTTATATGTCTTCTTTGGAGAAATTTCAAGTCTTATCAATTTTTAAATCAGATTCTTAGTTGTTCAGTCATAGGATTTCCTTACATATTCCAGATATTCACCCTTTATCAGATACATGATTTGCAAACATTCTCTCCCATCTGATGGGTTGCCTTTTCACTGTTGTCTTTTCATATATAAACATTTTACACTTTGGTGTAGCCCAATGTATATTTTCTTTTGTTGCCCATGAATTTGGTGTTGTATCAAAGAAGGCATTGCCAAATCCAGTATCATGAAGCTTTTCTATGTTGTCTTCTAATAGTTTTATAGTTTTAGTTCTTAGCTTTAGAATTTTGATTGATTTTGAGTTCATTTTGCATATGGTGAAAAGTAAGGTTCCAGCAACATCCTTTTCCATGTGAATATCCAGTTCTTCCGGTAGCGTTTGTTAGATTCACTGCCCTTTCTCCCATTGAAAATCTAAGCACCCTTGACAAAAATCCTTTGGCCATATATGCAAAGGTTTATTTGTAGACTACTTTATTTCAGTGGTCAATAAGTCTTTATGCCAACATCATGCTGTCTTGATTGCTGTCACTTTATAATACTTTCATATCAGGAAGTGAGACTTCCAAATTTGTTCTCCTTTTTCAAGATTATTTTGGCTGTTCACTCTTGAGATTTTGATAGGGATTTCACTGAACCCGTAGATTGCTTTGGATGGTATTGACATCTTAACAATATCAAGTCTTCCAATCCATAAACATAAGATGTCTGTCCATTTGTTGGTATCTTCTTTAATTTCTTTCATCAATATTTTGTAGTTTTCAGCATACAGATCTTTCACTTCCTTGGTTAAGTTTACTCCCAACTATTTTATTCTTTTTAATGCCACTGTAAACGGAATTGTTTTAATTGCCTTTTCAGACTGTTGTTAGTGGATAGAAACACAACTGATTTTTTGGTTGGCTTTGTATGAGCTAATTAGTTCTGTCAAGTTGGCGTTTTTGTTTGTTTTGCTGGTGTTTTCAGGGTTTTCTACATAGAAGATCGTGTCAACTGTGAACTGCCACGTGAAGTTTTATATTTCAATTATATTTTATTTCTACATGTTCCTTTTGATATTTTTTCAAATCTGCTGGGTCATTCTTCATAGTTTCATATTTCTTGCGAATATTTTAAGCTTGTCACAAGAGAGATTAACTCTGTTGTGTTCTCTCATAATTCCAAATTATGTGACTCTATTTCCTATTTGTATCTCTGGTGTGTGTCCATTTTTGTTCCTGATGCTTTGCTTCCTTGCTACTTTCTCTGGGGTATATGTTTAGGCCAAAGGGGTAGGGGGTTTCTCCAAGGAGGATTTGTAATTTCTTATGCAGTTGTTTTAGAGTGCTACTAGCTGAAATTCTGAGCTTGAAGGGTTTTGGAACCATCCATGTATTGTGAGTTAGTGCAGTGGTTCAAGACTGGCAGTGACTCCCAGGGTTGTCGGGGGCAGATTTAGGTTTTTTATTTCATATTTATACCTAGGGTATAGCCCTTTTGGGTTGCAGTCTTAGGGAAGGAGGATCTTCTATTTGACTCTTCACTTTGGGCAGGCCCCGAGTACTTCTCCACAGTGAGGCTGTGAAACTCAAGTTCAGCCGCTTGGACAAATGCTCTCAAGGCACTGCCCTCAGTGCTTAGCTAGTCCCTGAGTTTTCATCTTTACTTAGTTCTTGGCTTGAGTACTCCTGTCTTGCCAGCTGATGGATTTACTTTCCATATCTACCTAAGGTCAGTATTTTTCATTTTCAGAAGGAGGGCTAGTCAAGGTAGCTGCCCTCCACATCGCTAGAGATATACATGTCTCCTCAAACCCTGAGCTCTCATACCATCAAGATTCTCGTCTCACTTCGCCAACCTTTCCTTTGGTATCTTCCACTGACCACTGAGAAGTGGTCTTCAAGCCTCAGTTCTTGGCAGTACAAAGGGTAATTAGGGAGCGTTGACCTACAACTATTTAATGCCATTCTGACAATTCCCCAGTAATAGGCTCAGCTTACACCTCTTACCCAAACTGCAGCCTTAATTTCACCAAAAAATTCTCTCTGGTTGCCTTACCAAGTTCCTTGCTTATATCGAAAACACTACTTTCTTTCTCCAAATGTAAAATTTTTACCTTAAATCATGAACTAAGTGACACTGGTTTCCTTTGAAACAATGCTTTTCCTTAAGTCTACCCTAACATCATGTCTTATTACTTCTTACAGAGATGAATCCAACATGTTTTTTTCACTTACCTGCCTTCACTGTGTCTCTTCCGGAATAGTTCTTACTATATTCCCCCCAAACTTAAAACTATTCCTTATTTTGTCTCGATAATTTTAGTTCAACACATTTTGGGCAAATGCCTATTAATTGCCAAGCAGTCTACAAAAATTTGGGATACTGTCAGTTTTCTATTGCTGCTGTAACAAACTGCCACAAATTTAGTGCCTTAAATTAGAACAAAAATCTATTGTTTTACAGTTCTGTAGGTCAGAAGTCTGATGGGGTCTCAGTGGACTAAAATCACTCTTAGTTCCTCATATCTGTGGGACTAAGGTTCCATTCTCCTGCTGGCTTTAACTGAGGGCTATTCTCAGCCCCTGGAAGTGGAGGAATTTCCTTCCCTCATCTTCCAGGCCGGCAATGGTCACGTCCTTTCATGGCATCTTTCAGATCCACTTTTCTGCTTTCCACTTGCTGTTAGGGGTTCATGTGACTCGATCAGGCCTTCCTGGATAATGCAGGCTAATCTCCCCATCTCAAGGTCCTTAACCTTAATCACACCTGCGAAGTTTCTTTTGCCAATGAGCTAACATAGAAGCCACAGGTTCTGGGGATTAGGTCTAGGACAGGGGTCCCCACCCACCAGGTCACTTACCAGTACCAGTTCACGGCCTGTTAGGAATCAGCCATGATTTGCAACACAGCACAGCAGATGAGAGGTGGGCAAGCAAGCATCACCGCCTGAGCTCTGCCTCTTGTCCAACTTCTATTTCTGAAAAAAAAAGTCACTGAGATTTTGATAGGGATTTCATTGAATCTGTAGATTGCTTTGGATGGTACTGACATCTTAACAATATCAAGTCTTCCAATCCGTGAACATAAGATGTCTTTCCATGTATTGGTATCTGCCAATTAGTGGTAGCATTAGATTCTCATAGGAGCACGAACTCTACTGTGAACTGCACATGCCAGGCATCTAGCTTGCATGCTTCTTATGAGAATCTAATGCCTGATGATCTGAGGTTAAAGTTGCATCCTAGAACACCCACTAACCCCCCACCCAGTCTATGGGAAAATTGCCTTCCACGAAACCAGTCCCTGGTGCCAAAGAGGTAAGGGACTGCTGGTCTAGAACATCTTTGGGGGCTGTAATTCTGCCAACCACAGACACACAGGTGAAGAGGGCCTAAATCTGTCTGAGGCTTTAAGGCAGGGAGAAACAGATTGCAAACAAGTAACCACTCACCTCTAAGACATCTATTCCACTGTCTCAGAGAGGGTTGACACAAAGAGGAGGAAACTAGCAAGAATGTTTGCAAAGGTCAGGGAGGCCTTACAGTCTAAATGAGGGGAAAGTTTGCGAGATAGGAATGGGAGTTCTTTCAACAGGAAGAGAGAGCATATAAAGTGTGAGAAGCCTGTGAAGTGTTTGGCAGGCTTGCATAATACCAAGTGATTCCAAGTGACTAATGGGAGTCAGAGGGTGGATAGTGATGTTATAAGAGATTACGATGCTGGCCGTGGTGGCATGCACCTATAGTCCTAGCTACTTGGGAGGCTGAAGCATGAGAATCATTTGAGCCCAGGAGGTGGAGGTTGCAGTGGCCAAGATCACGCCACTGCAGTCCAGCTTGTGCTACAGAGTGAGATTCAATCTCCAAAAAAAAAAGACGTGAAACATCTCATCATCTTGGACTCTGTTTTCTTTTCAGCATTAATATGAGAAGCAGAATCTTATTTCAGGAAAATAACTCTTGGAACAGAACAGTGGGCAACCTGAAGGGAAGAGACTGGAGAAAAGGAGACAAACTTAGAACCTTGCTAACATTTACAGGAGGAAAAGAAATGAACACAGTGAGCGCGGGGACAGGTAGACAGGAACAGCTCTGCAGTTGGAGGAACAAACCTTGCTGATGAGGAGACGTGACCTGGGTTTAGCTGCAGCCCTGGAGGGTGGAAACTGCTGAGGAGCGAGCCCAGCAACACGAGTTTAGGGATGAAGGCTGGGCAGTGGGCAAGAGAAACTCTTCGGGGACACGTGGTTCATTTTAGGAGGTAGCTAAACTTCCTACAAAGTTTGTATATAATTACGCACTTATTTCTTAATTCAACAAAAATAAGTAATTTGGAAGATTTATGGGGAGCAGCACTTAGGTTTTAAGAGTTGATCATATGATTATCTTCATTTAGCTTATTTCCTATGCTAAAACATTTCTTAAAAATAAAGTTGTGCAGCTATTACTATTCAAATATTTTAAAATTACCAAATATTTGATAGATTGACATATGTTGTTTAACTTTTCCTAGTGAGACTGTAAACGCCTATGGCTAGGATACTCATTATTTCTTCCAAGTTTCCTCTCAATACTTAGCATCTAGATAGGTTAAAAACACTCTTGTTGTGACCTGTCATGTAGACCATTTTAATCATCCTACACAAAGAATCGATCTTGGTCTTCATCATTGGCGTTGACATTGCCTGCCATCCTTACTGGCCAGTGTTACAGAATTCAGGGTAAATTGAGGCAGCAGCACAGTGAGAGACGGCTGTTCATCTTCTCAATGATCAGCCTCCCTGATCACTGTCCACTGGAAATGTGTGTAGTGCAAGGGAGGACCTGGATTTACATTAACTTAAAAACTGGCACTAATTCAGTTACTGGAAGACACTTAACGATGTTTTGAATAATGTGCATATATAAACACATGCAATATACATTTTCAACTATAAGAGGTATGAAATCTAAATACAGATCAAGTGTTTCCAATGAAAAATTCAGAATGGAGATATTGTCTAAGTGCAAAATACACACTGGATTTTAAAGACATGGCACCCCTCAAATAGTAAAAATACCTCAGTAATTTCTAAAAATATTAATTCTGGCGAAAGTAATATGTGGGTGTATTGTATACATATTAAAATTAAATTTAAAACATTTGTTGTAGCTACTAAAAATTTTCAAATTATACATATTTTTCCCATTACATTTCTATTAGATGCACTGAGCCAGATGAAAATAGCAAGGTTAAATGAAAGAGAAAGATTTCCTTTGCTTGTAAGAGATAATTTTTCTGATCTACCCATTTTTTCTAAAAAGCATTTACTTGAAATCTTTTTATTTTTACATGTTCATCTAAGTCCCTCTTAGTCACCAAACCAATGCTTAACAGCTGTGTAAGCCAGTTGGCTTTAGACGGCTCCTGGAGTTTTTAAGGATTATTTCTTGGCAGCTTTTGAAAAAAACGGCAGTAATTGAAAGGTTAATCAAATCAGTCATATTTGTATGTTGGTTATACAAACACCCTGTCTCCACCGAAGATTAAACAGACGCATTATACTCTACCCAGAAGGCCCATTTATTCTGTAATTATCATCACTTTCCTTCAAGCTTCTAAGCAGTAGGGAAGGATTCTGAATACTTCAGAATGAAAGTTCTATTCTGATTCATGAAGCACTTCTGCCCTTGCAGGATTCTGTAGAATCTAAAACACTTTAGAGCAACACCAGCTCCACCTGTGGTGCATGAGGGGAAAAGGTCAGTTCTACCTCTACTTAGAGATAAGTACATATCTCTAAGTTTATTTAGGCACAAAAATATAAGCTTCAAAGTAGATACAAAGTTTGTTAAAAACAACCGGCTCTGAATGTTGATGACAGCACTGGCCCGCAGACCTACAGGTATTAGCAGTTACTGCCCTGCTCAGCTTTAATAAACCGGCGGTCTCCTACTATTTTATTAATCTATAATCCAACAAGTGTACCGCACAGGATCTGGAAAGAATCGGGATGGATGGAAGTTCTGCAGCGTCACCGTCACCAGTCCTCACTGGCTGCGCCTGTGCTTAGTGACTGAAATAATCTGAGCCCACCCCTTCCTGGGATGGAGTTTATTACAGTGAAAAAAAAAATGGCTGGCCTCCAGAAATTATTACTTAAGGTAAAAGTTTTCTAGAAAATAGCTTGTCCTGAAATCACTTAAAATGTGATCCAGTTTGATGTAAATGATAAGTTATGCAAAAAAAATGTGGAATGATAAAGGATTACTCAATTCTAAGTTCAAAAGTACATTTATTTAAAATGTGGGCAAGATATCAATATAAAAGAAAACAGAGTATAAGAAATGAAAATAATCAAAGTACAAAACATTTAAAATCTTAAACATCCATAATTTAGAGATAGCAAGGTCTTTATTTACACCATTTTATTACTAGTTGAAATCCCGTAACAGTTTGTGAAAACATTTAAAAACCTGGCAAATGAATCATAAAACCTAATGTGGGCTCTTAAAGTCATATAATATAAAACATAATTTATGTTTCCTCAGAATAAAATTGCACATCTTAAAAAGATGCAGTATATTAATTATATCTGTCTTCCTGGCTTTGCAGTCTGATCCCCCAAGAAAGCAGCTGGAAAACAAGAGCATGTGAAGGAAGCACACGGCTCCTCGCCAGCCAGACAGCCGGCCGTGCACCGCAGGAGTCCACACACACGGCAGCCTAGACACCATCAGTTAAACTTATACGTAGGCTTGTTGAGGAAAACAACTTTCAAACACAAGGCAAAAGAAAAACGTCAAACCAAGGGTTCCAACATTCATCACCCAGGTTCAGGCACACCCTTGTAGGAATGCGATAGCCTCTTTCCTCCCCACTCAAACCAGTCGCTCTGCTGCACACCCACATCACAGAAGACTTTAAGCCCACCCCTACAGGCTCACTCAGCCCAGGGACATCAGCCTCTGTGCCAGCTCCCCAGAAGATCCACCACCATGCGGCTAGAGCTGAGGCCCAGCAATAGCTGCAGTGTCCTTTAAATTAACATGTGCAACACGCAGTCCCCAAGAGCTGACATCCCCAAAGCCCCACCACAAATAACTGACTCCTACCTATACCTTCAGGAGCAGATGCTGACCTCTCAATTCTATACCGTCCACTATGGGCAAAATTAATTGCACTACAGCTATGAAAAAAGGCCCCCAAGGTAATTAATACTCACGAGTCACCTGTATGACTTTTAAAGCAATTTCTTCTGAAAGTAAAAGCAGTAAAGAATAGGCTCTCACAAATATAAATATGAATGCTAGAAAAAAGTCTGAAAAAATGCAAAGTTTTTATACAATGTATAAAAACCAAATGCTTATAGCATATCTGTAAAAATTTAATAGGCCTCTTACCATTTTTATCAGTAGTACAAGCAATAATTTCCTAATAGATCGAAGTATGGAACACACTAAGCTCTGGTATGAATGAGAAGTTTCTGCACCAAGCCTCATTCCAACTAGACAGTTATTTATGGCTAAACATGACATTGGCTTCTGGAACTGAGGCATATTTTACTCCTTTTTTTTGGTAAGATGGAGTTTCGCTCTTGTTGCCCAGGCTGAAGTGCAATGGCACGATCTTGGCTCATTGCAAACCCTGCCTTCCAGGGTCAAGTGATTCTCCTGTCTCAGTCTTCTGAGTAGCTGTGATCACAGGTACCTGCCACCACACCTGGCTAATTTTTTCTATTTTTAGTAAAGACCAGGTTTCACATTGTTGGCCAGGCTGGTCTTGAACTCCTGATCTCAGGTGATCCACCTGCCTCGGCCTCCCATGTTGGGATTATAGGCGTGAGCCACCAGAAGAAGTCAAATTTTACTTCTTAAAAGTGCTTTTCTCTCAGTGATAGCATCTTCTATCTGGTATTATAACCATAAGCTCTTAAGGGTTAAAAGGAAAATGTCTGACGAATGTAATTGACTATACATGAATGTCAATGTATTTAAACGTAAATATACTTAAATGTAATTACCTGGATGAAATAGGCACATATGAAGAGAAAAAAAAAAATCTCAGCAAGGATGGATGTCATTCTGACCTCTGTGCCTTACTGAAGCAGTCCTACCCCCAAACACAAAATTCCCCCACATAAGCAATGGTCCACTGAGGCTGACGCTGGTCAGGGGCGGCAGAAGCTCCTGCCCTCACAGAGACGAGGAGCTCAGCCCTCCAGCTCCATTGCACCAGCCCCAGGAAGAAGTCCTGAGAAACACCGCCTGAGAGCAGGCCCTTCGCAACAGGAAACGGAAGTTGAAACAGAAGTGTTCCCATAAGGACCTGGAAGGCATGTTTTGCTTCACTGATGGGCTGCTCATATATTAAAATAACAATTCAGAGATTTTTAGTAAGGGCTACACATACAGATGATGAGCTTTATTTTTTCCTGAATGTCTGACATAGAAAAAACTGTGTGTCATTATTCTAAAGACTGATCTTTGCATTTTTCCTAACATGTTAATATTCATTCTGCTGCTTCTATTAAGTAGTATTTTTATTTCCCATCTCAAAGTTATAGGAACTAAATTTCATTTTGAAAACTACAAACTCAGAAATGAACTGATAAAAAGAAACATGTAAGATTTTTTTTGCAATTATTTTCTATTTTATCTAACTGTCAAATACTTTAATACCTACATAGACAGCATAGATTCTAATCAACATCACCTGTTAAAACTGAACTCTCAGTAAGTTAAGAGAAAGTTTTTACTTGCAACTCAAGTGAATATTCTGAAGAGAAAGAACTGTTCACTGCATAAATCATAATAGCAAAGAAAGGAAAAATGGCTTGTGAAACAGGAAAGGTACTGCCTTATTAATCTGGAAACTCCACTTTATATCCAACCCACTTACTTTTTATTCTCTTTTGAAAAGGATATGATTCATAGTCCAGCGTCTGTGTGAGCACTCCGGTCAGAACAAACTCTGCATTGTGAACATCTGAACGGGATGGAAGCAGAGACTGTTAGAGGTGCACTGCTGTGTGCACACACACACACACACGCGAGCGGGGAAACGTACCTATACCTCTGGCAAAATACTCTCGGCATAAATGAAGGTCATTTTCACAGGATATTAAAATTATTTCCGACAAACTCTAAGGAAAAGAAAATGAGTTTCTCAGTGAATCTGGCACAGGACAGTGACGGACTCACTGGCGGACTCCCTCTACCCACCGAGTTCTGCTTGTGCTCCATGAGCTTCCGGAAAGATGGCTGCTTGGGTAACACCTTTCCTCCTGCACACTCTACGATTGCCTTCATAGTGGAAAGACTTGGGCAGATTCCAGGTGTGATGTAAAAATATTTTGCCTAAAATTAAATGAAATGTATGTATTATGTTCTTAAATGCTTTTAACTTTTAGAGTATGTAATTTTTCATAGATTCTGCCCTGAGATTTTTGACAAAATTTCTAATTTTATGAAACGATGAAGGTACTATTTATTCTACTAGCACTCAATCTGAAGTGGAAGAGGAATCCAGCTATGTGAATTTGGAATTTAAGCATTTTCACGTTAAGTATGCCTGAAGATGATTTAAAGTAACCAGAACTTGAGTCCCTAAAACAAAGTGTTTTGTGAATAAGCAAGAATATCACAAATATTTTTCACAATTTTTATACAATTTTAAATTAGCATTACATTTCACCACATTCATCTGCCCAGCAACAGCCTCTGGCATAGCATGGCGCCTGCCTGCTATCCCTTTTCTTTATTTTCTCTGTATTATTTGGACTCAGAGCAGGAAATGATATTGATGCTTAAGATTGAATTCTCTAACAAGCTTGCTCATGAGCATACCACAAAGTAAGACTGTCTTAAACTGCTCACAGAAAAAATAAAATCAAACATTTAGAAAGACTATTTTAGGTAAAATATATCTTAACTCAGTATTCCAAATCATTTCTAATTCCTGCTGACTCCTTAAGAAGTTTAAAGAACTTCTTAAGATAAAGATTATCTTCACTGATTTACTTTTTTGACACAAAAAGAATTCCTAACTGTTCTAACAGTTATCTAACATTTACAAATCTTTTATCTGAAATTATATATATTGAATTAATATTTTCCCAAGTATCTTCTCCAGTTGAATACACATCTATTGACAACATGAAGTAAGCAATGTCCTCTAAAGATTCATTAAAAGCAGAAAAATAAACATGCCTTTTAACCAATTAAATTATTCAAAAACATATTGTTTGAACACCTTATTTCTCCTAAATGTATTTATTAAATTTGTGTACTTATTTTTAAACATTACAGCAAAGAAAAGTTCTCTGGAGATGTGCTGTGGTTCATAGGAGGAAGCCCTCCAGTGGCCATGTCCGAGGAAGCCCTCCAGTGGCCATGTCCAAGGAAGACAAGTGGTAAATGAGATGCAGGGAGAGCCCAGCTCCCCTGGGGGCGCACTCCCAGCAAATCACCTGTTCGTTCCCTTCAGTGGGTCCATGTGTAATGCTTATTTGGACTGATGTACTTTTCCCTTAAAGTGTACCTTAAAGAGTGGAGAAATGTGTGCCCGCTTTAAGGATTCTTCCAAGCTGAAGGAGAAAAGTACTTCCGCCTCAGCATCTCGGAGAATGTAGTTCTGCTCATCTGGAAAACAGAACAGTACACACTCTGAAAGTGTGGACAGGTGAAGTGTGGCAGGTGTGACCCACAAAATTCTCACCCTTATTCAGTACATAATATTCACAGCTACATTTACCTGTTTAGCCTTTGGATATTTAAATCTCACCATTACATTTCATTTACTTCCCTGTAAAAGCCAGACCAAAAAAAGACAGGCAGGTTTTTTTTTCTCCTAGATCAGTAGTAATCAACCATTTGGGGTCATAAACTCTTGAAAAGAACGGGCAGGGTGTGGTGGCTCATGCCTGTAATTCCAGCACTTTCGGAGGCCAGGGAAGAAAAACTGCTTGATGCCAGGAGTTCCAGAACAGCCTGGGCAATACAGTGAGACCTCATCTCTACAGAAAAATTTTAAAATTAGCTTGGCATGGTTGCATGTACCTGTAGTCTCAGCTGCTCAGGGGGCTGAAGTGGGAGGACTGCTTGAGTCTGGGAAGTTCGAGGCTGCAGTGACCTGTCACTACACCTCTGCATTCCAGCCTGGGCAACAAAGTGAGATCTGGTCTCAAAATAATAGTAATAATTTTTTTTCACAACGAAAATGTTAAAAAAAAGAAAAAAAATTACTGAAAGTTAGGAACCCTCTTCCCATAGCTGCCCCTCCCCTCTTTACCCAACTGTAATGTCATACAAACTTTTAGGGAGCTCACAAACTTTCCAAGCCTGCAGATCTCAAGTTAAAACCTCCAGTCCTGGAAAGAAAAGCTTTAAATAATCCCATCCAAGTATTTATTTATATATAATGACTAACTCTGCAAGGACTTATAGGACATTGGAGTTATTTGGCTGATAATTACGCGAATTTACCAAACTTTAAAGATTCACTAAACATATTCATTTTAAGTATATAAAATTATAAAGCAATTTATAAAGGACAGTTTTATCAATTTTTAAAGACTTCTGACAATTGTTAATAATTGACAGATTTTCAGAGTTTTCACAGCAACATTTCAAGAAATGTGTCAAAAGTTAAAGATCACAAAATGTTTCAATCTTCCTATAAACACGTGTTATATTCAGAAAAGCATTTCTTCTCCTCCATTTCCTACCGACCATACAGCATAATACAGGCAGCTCAAACCCAGTAATATATACATCAAAAACAGAAAACAAGGAAAAGTGATTTGGGATTGGCAAACTGGGGTTGACAAGATGACACGTATTTCAGGATTTGTGGGCTATGTATTATTTCTCTTGTACATTCCTCTTCTTGTTTTTAAGCAATATTTTAAAAATGTGAAACCCATTCTTAGCGCATGGACCACAGTTTGCTAATCCCTGGGCAGGAGCAACCATATTACGACAAAAATGCGGGGATCTGTTCACCAATGGTTAATACCTGAGCCAACCAGCAGATAGAAAGGCTGCCTTTTAGGTGAAAGAAGATAAAAACATCTAAAATTTGGAGAAACAAAAAATGATGAATTAAAAAACGAATAAAACAAGTACTGCCACACATGAGATGGTGTATTTGAAGTGTTACTTTCTAGGGGAAAAATGAAGGCTGACATGCCTTCTGAAGAACTTGTGTGAGATCACCAAGAAGAAGTTACTGTTTATGATAGAGAAAATAACACCAGGCATGGTGGCTCACACCTGTAATCCCAGCACTTTGGGAGGCTGAGGTGGGCGGATCACTTGAGGTCAGGAGTTCAAGACCAGCCTGGCCAACATGGCGAAACCCTGTCTCTACTAAAATATACAGAAAAATTAGCCGGGCATGGTGGTGCTGGGCACCTGTAGTCCCAGCTACTAGGGAAGCTGAGGCAGCAGAATGGCTTGAACCCAGGAGGCGGAGGTTGCAGTGAGTCAATGGCACCACTCCATTCCAGCCTGGGCAACAAAGTGAGACTCAATCTTAAAAAAAAAAAAAAAGAAAGTAACACTGAAAAATAAAAGAATATATATATAGCTAAGACGATCCTGTCACAGATGAGATACTGACATTTGGGTTTTTTCAAATGAAGGAACACGGTTAACTTAGTAGTAGCTATGTAAAGACTCACCCTGAACATTAAACTTTTCATGGAAGTACAAAAGAAATGAGTATCCCAGAAAGTGATAATAATATCAATGTCTCACATTTTATATAAATTACACATAAATATAAAATTCCAAAAACATGCACCTACCAAAACAGGTGGAGAAAAGAGAGTCCTTCCAACAAATGATGCTGGAACAACTGGACATCCATATGAAAAAAACAAAAGGAATCTGGACATAGACCTTACTCTCTTAAAAAAAAAAAAAAAAAAATCAACCCCCAAATGGAACATAGACCTAAATGTGAAATGCAAAACTTTGAAACTCCTATAAGATAACACAGGAGAAAATCTAAAGGAACTTGAGTTTGGCAATGACTTTCTAGATACAACACCAAAGACAAAATCCATGAAAGAAATAATGAGTAAGCTGGACTTCACCTATCAGAATGGCCAAAACCCAGAGCACTGACACCAGCGTATGCTGAGGAGAATGTGGAGCAACAGGAGCTCCCATTCGCTGCTGGTGGGAATGCAAAACAGCACAGGCACTTCAGAAGACAGCCTGGCGGTTCCTTACAAAGCTAAACGTACACTTACTGTATGACGAAGCAATTGCACACCTTGGTGATTTACCAAAAGGAGCTGAAAACGTGTGTTCACACTAAAACCTGCACATGGATGTTTACAGCAGCTTTACTGATAACTGCCAAAATTTACAAACAGCTAGAATGTCCTTGTGTAGGTAAGGGGCTAAACAAACTGACACATTCTGACAATGGAACATTATTTAGTGCTAAAAAGAAATGCTCTCTCAAGCCACGAAAAGACATGGAGGAAGCTTGAATGTATATTGCTATACAAAGGAAGCAGATCTGAAAATCCTATATACTGAATGATTCCCCATGTGCAACATTCTGGAAAGGGCAAGACTATAGAAAGGATAAAAAGATCAGTGGTTGCCAGGGGTCAGAAGGCAGGAAGGAATGAGTGGGTGGAGCGCAGACGATTTTTAGAGCAGTGGAAAAACTCTGTATGATGCTGTAATAGCAAAAGCACGCCCTTGCATGTTTGTTAAAACACAACGACTGTTCAAGGCCAGTAGTAGGCCCTACTGTAACTATGGACCTGGGGTGATTATGACCCAACTGTCAATGTAGCTTCATTAATGGTTAATAAACGTTCCACTTTGGTGTGGGATGGTGACTGTAGTGGGGGTGGCGGTGTGTGTGTATGGGTGTGGGCCAGGGGTACATGGGAACTCTGTACTTTCTTGTAATTTTGCTGTGAACCTAAAACTGCCTCAAAAAATTGGAGAATCGTTACGAACTGGAAAGATTCTCTTAGGAAATCCCAAAATTTGGAAGACAAAATATGAAATGTTTTCTCAATATTAAATGTTTATAACTAGACCACTTCCTGACCCTCACAGAGCAACACAGCAAACCAAAGCCAGTCAACCAAACTTCCCATCAAATATGAACTGTAAACTTCATATGCAGATAAAAGAACTGAATTTTCACAAACTCAAACTGGAAAAATTAAGTAAATTGGTCATTCACTAAATTGGCTGCTTGGCAAACTAATTTTCAAAGAATTTGCATGTTCTTGGTTAGAAGAGAAAAGAAATCAGCTAAGTCTGGAAGTATCAGTAAATATCTCTAAAGCTGGGTGTTCCCCAAAAGCAGCCGATGGGGCCAACAGAGGCTGGAACATGACAGATCGTTTTCCCCACCGCCCAAGCTCGTGTATGCCATGCTCCGACTGCAGAGCCTAAGAAATTACACTATTTCTATTAACGAATAGACCATCTCCTAAATTTTAGAATGTTAACATTCTACGAACTTGGAAGCTAAAATGCATGTAGTAATTGCTTCTATGATGTTTTTCTTCTGCCTTCATTGTTAAGTTTTACGTTTCATTAATATTTTTTAGGTTTGAAAAAATTTCAAAATTTCAATTAAAAAAAATTCTAAATACCACTTAATACATGCGAGCCTCATTATTCACAGATTCTGTATTTGTCAATTTTCCTCCCCTTTGAAATTTATTTATGAACCCACAATCAGTGCCTGTGGCACTTCGGGGGTCATTTGTAAACATGCATGGATTAGAGAAGAATCAGTCACCTACGTGTACATTCCTAGCCAGGAGGAACAAGGCCATGCCCTGCCTTCCAGTTCCAGCTGAAATGGTGAAGAAGCACCCTCTTTGTGATCAATTTAGTGCCACTGTTTTCAAATGTGTGTGCTTTATGTTGGTGATTTTGCTGTTTAAAATGTCCCAGTCCTAAGTGCAAGAAGGCTGTGCTGTGCCTTTTGGAGAAAATATGTGTGTTAGGGAAGTTTCATGCAGGTATGAGTTACAGTGCTGGATCATGAGCCGAATGTCCAAGAATTAACAATATACACTAAATAAGGTGCCTTTAAACAGAAACACACATAAAACAAGGTTACATATGATTGGCTAATAAAAATGTAGTGAGCAGAGGCTCTCAGGAACCTAACCCCATGTTTGCCCAGAGGCTACAGTACAGTCTTCACTCAGTGTCTGTGCAATTTTATAGAGCATAACTAACTGAATGACAAGAATTGCCTGAACATCATAGTGTAAGACTTAGTCTCTTCTTCATATTAATGATTTATTCTTTCCTATGTCTTACTGCCTTAGATACGGAATCAAAAAATTTTAAGTTTGTTTCTAGCTTTGCTATGAACAGCAATCTTAATTTATCTTTATTTTTCTGGATCTCCTCATCTGTAAGATTAGACTACATGAACTTTAAGATATATATACTTCTAATTTATTTACATAAACAGGAATTACACTTAAATGCCAGTGGCCAAAAAGGTGACATGAATCTAAAATATTTTCATTTTAAAAGATGGATTTAATGACCACTTGTGCCTGTAAAGTGATAAATAAGGTTTGGTTAGCCAGAAGAGTGTAATGGGGACTAGTAGCTCCCCTGCAGGCCTTGCTTGCCACGGCCACACACCCTGCTCTCCCTTTGGCAGCTGTATCTTTCTGCTTAAAGGGTGGGGTGCAAGGGAGGCAAAGGTGAGAAAGTGTGAGAACACGTCAATACAGGGCAAACTACTGGCACAGAAAAATGAGCACGTGGATGCTCTAAATCAGGGGTTGGTGATCAGTATCATCGCTACATGGTGGAGTAGCCAGGAGTTCAGTTTTAGTGCCCGTGCAGTTGGGCAGAAAGACCACATGAGAAAAAAGACCGAGAATTTAGTGAAGCTTGTCATGGGGCACGTGCCTCTAAACCTCTCAACCCAGACAAGGCCTAGGGGAGGATGGAGGACACAGCTGAGGCAGCTGAGAGGTGCCTGGCTTCGATAATGCAGAGGACACCAACCCCACAGACAGGGTGACACCACTGCTATGCAGGACAGGAAGGGCACACAGCTGCCTTGGCTATCCAGCTTCCATGAAGAAAAAAAATCATTTAGAATTTATACTTATTTTATACCTAGCAAGATTCTAAAAACATTTAGGTGTATATCAACCTATCTATTCTTTATATACCATCTCTAAATGTGACTGTTTTTTTAAAAGAAATTCTCTTTTGGAGCTCTGAACAATGGAAGATGGGTAAGAGGATGCAGACCTCTTTCCCTCCTATAGAAACCGATATTCAAAGCGTATTTGAGTAGGACATTTACATACACCTGCTCTCTTTCCAAATAAAGACAAAAATTATACTTTCCTGCACTTTGAAAAATCTCATTTTACAGCCAGATTTCCAAACAAAATATACTAACAAGAAAATAAAAAGAGGGATACAGAGCTCGTCTTCCCCTAATACTGTCCAAATTACCAAAACCTTCATACTCAGGGTAGAATGCAAAGACATCAATCAAAGGAATCACTGGGGATATAAAATAAATTTATAAATTTAAATGAATAAATATCACATAGTTAAAAAATAAACTAGATACGTGTTGGGATGAAAAGAGAAGAATTCAAGAAAAAAAAAAGTGTATTTGGCATTAAAAATAAGGTTACTAGCGCTGCTCCTTACCAATGAATTTCTGGCACCTGAAGCATTCCTCCAGCCACTCTGGTGTCACTATGTGCTTCACGACAGAAATCGCCGTCAGGAACTTCACAGTGCGAGTCACTTTGCTGGCAATGAGGTGTGTGCACTTCTGTACAGACTCTGCAACCTCCCCACCGAGAATGTAGAGCTTCTAAAGGTCACAAACACAGGGGAGAAATGAAAAAGTTCAGCATCCACAGAGCCACACCGACAGAGAGTAACAGAAGAATACCTATCTGAAGGTAAGGTTTATGACTGTAATTCTCAGCCACAGAAAACAGTGTGACAGGTAAAACAAAACCTACAACTCCAGGAGAAAAACAAAAAGGAGAATGTATCATTTATACTTCTGTAGTTCAAATCCACACAATCAAGATAAAAATATGAATTCTCCATCAAACATCAGTAACATCTCCATCAATGAGTTAAATGACATAAGAATGATGCAGCTCACTTCACAATGAAGAGCAAACAGCCAAGACTTGCTAGGCCGAAACTGGTGTTAATGAGGAACATTTACCTGCTCTTTGTTTTTTGAAATAATGGCATAAAAATTGACTAAGATATGAACATATAAAAAAAACCTCCTAATAACTATCTTCACATTTTAAAGGTGGGGAAATTAATTTGTTCTGAATATATAATAGTAGGATTGATAACTGTTTCTTTTCCTTAAAAAGGAAACTAGGAGGAAAACGTATGAATCCACCATAATACAGGTCAACTTACACTCTTAACCCAAACAAAACAAAATCCCATCGTCCTCTGGGCTGTTATTTCAAAAAGCATATTTAAAATCTGTGCTCATTTATCATCTAAACAAATATACAAACTCCCTTTGGCCTCACTCTACCCAAGAAAACTAATCGCGGGTAGACTGTGTTTCAATCAGAGAACTTGAAGAGACAGTTTTCCTTCATGCTGGATGTCTTCATGAATATGACACGGAAGGAGACTTGCAAAGATTCATGTGACTATTAGCATGGATCTTGGCCTATCCTAACAAGAAAGCAAGTATCTAAGTATGAAATAATAGCACAGAACAGGGCAGAAAGTCACTAAACATTTAATGACTAGGATTACTATAATGACTACTAAAAATACTTCATAAATATGCACTATAAAGACTGTTATAACAAAATATTCCTGACTAAACTATGTAAGTTAACTGCTGAAGTAAATACATACAAAAAGGAACACTGCTAAAAATCCTTTTACAAAGTAGATGAAATTTCACCTTAATATACTGTTGAACCTGGACAGGCTCGAATCCAGTGAAAAGCACAAAAGGGGTCAATTCAGGAGTTAGCTTTTTAGTGGGAGGTGGTATGTCTTCAATTCTGCAGAAGAAACACACATAAAACAGTGGTGATTTCATATTTACTTAAAACGAAAATTTTCTTTAGAAAACACGGATTTCAATAGTTTAACAAGCTTTAACTGCACGTGGTTTTTACTCTTAAAGGAAAAGTACAATGAGCTATCTGTCCTTCCTTTCTTTCCACCACTTCCATAAAGTCACCTTCCAAGACTACCTCTGAAGCCTCCAAGGGAGGCATCCAATTCACTTTAAGATCAATATTTTCTTCTTCAATCCCCTCCGGATTAATTTTTTTAATTGGCTTTTAGAAGAAAGCAAATATCAAAGTTGCTTCTGAATGTCACTGATTTTGCTAGCTTAAGCGCTTCATTTTTTTCTATCAAGTTTTTAAAATAACCTGGTGTGACTCAGGCCACTCGTTTGCCTGTTCACCATCAATACAAGTCAGCCAAGACAAGTGTCCCTAGAGCTTCCAGTGTCCTTTACATTCTAGCCCTCTTCAACCACAAATTATAAAAACACTGCTTTGCTCAAGCACACATTTTAAGTGAAGCTTTTTTGTTTTTTCCATAACCCTTAAATTTTTTAGATCTTTTCAGTTTATTATTATTTCCTGAGACAGTCCAAGAAAAATTTACTTTAAAACTTAAGTTGATGACGGCCTCAAAAATATAATCACATAATTAGGATTTTATTGCTGAAGTCAATAGCTCAGTTTGTGTTCTGGAAGTGGGGAATGGAAGGAGGGAAAGATGAGGAGCAGGGAGAGAAAAGATAAGGAACCTGGTACCTGCAAACAATAATTCAAGCAGTTATACTTCACCATGTACAGTTTGGAAAGAAGAGTTTTCTAGAATCAAGGAAGAAAATAAAAGCCCTGTTGGTTTGCTCCCGCATTTGCTATGCCTTACTAATTAAATGACTGGCAGGACTTCATTACTGTTGTGTTGGCCGACACGACACTAAAATGATACGCATCTCAATCTGCATAGTCCAAGCTAAAACGCAACACGCCACATGTACTGCACATGTCCTTCCAAGGCTTTGGGTCTGGATCCTCCTTCCCACCATGGCCAACATTGCTTGGTCCTCATTGAGAACTGGCAGACCCAAGGAGCATACCTGAGGTGACACCATGGCCTAGATGCTCTCTAGGCATCTAGAGCAGGTTCTGCAGCCGTGTCCAGGAAGCCTGGGGCTCTGTGGTGTACTGCTGAGCTGGGTTCTAGACCTCCCACCCCATTCCCACCACTGCAGCTTCTGTTCTACATGGTGGAGAGGGAATTCTCTTAGTATACTGCTTAAAAAAAGACTCAATTTTTTAAAAAATAAAAAATAGACTGGCCTATGTCATTATTCACCATTTGTCTCCAGCAATAAAATGAAATATACCACAATAAACTTGAAAAGCAGAAAGCAAACTCTTTCAAATCCTATTTACTGCAATACATTTTAGAAACTTTCCTCAATTGCCACCAATTTTCCAAAGCAGACCTGTGAAAGCCAACAATAAAAAACTTAAGGCTATTACTCTTACCTGGCTCTTTTGGAAGAAGGCTGGACATTAGCTACTTCATTCTGTTTCAGTTTGGGAGGTAGTCGTATACTCTGCAATTAAAATATTGTCTACTTTAATTCAATCAATCTACCAAGTAATACAGTAGCTTCCAAAAGATTTATGTGTCAAATAATCAAACCACTTAATCATATAATATACAAGAATCATGCTGTTCTTCACAACAGAACTAGTCTTCATCTCAAAAGATCACTTGGACAATGCAAGCCAGAAGCTAATATTCCAGAGGGAACCTCTGTATTTTTTTTGTGTGTGTGTGTGTGTGTGTGTGTGTGTGTGTGTGTGTGCTTTTTGCTTTCCCTCTTTATTTGACAAATCCTTTTGGTGCTTTAAGTATCTTTGTTCCTTTCCTTCCTCCATGATACATATATGCATCCCTCAACCTTGAACTTCTCAGAATGGTTTTCATTTCAAGTATTTTGTCCTGTGTCCCAATTTAGAATGTGAAAAACATGATCAAAATTACACCTCCACCCTGAAAGACTATTCCTGTAAGAGAAATTTCAACCAATGAGATTTCACAAAAGATGTTACATGACAATCGGATCAACATTGCTAAAAACAGCCAGACAAGGTGCCAAGACCCACACTCTGCCTCAGCAACATGGTGACTTCCACTAGGACCAGCTGCAGCCCTAACCCTGAAGCAGAAGCCACGCCAAGTGCAAAGAGAGCAGGAAGGAGATGGCATTCCCTTGTGGGGTCCCTACCACAGTTAGATCTCCATTCTACCCCTACTCTTTGTTCTCTCCTATCTTCATATTTTAAACTCAGAGGTTCTTTGACTTGTGTGGGCCAACCAAGTCTTTCCCAAATGTTTTATTATTTGCAGGAATTGCTCTCAATCTTATTAACTACAACTTATTTTTTCTAAATATTGCTGCCATATCTAGAATAAATATAAGCATATGTACAGAAAGTATTCAAAATCGATTAACACTGTCATACATAGAGAATCAAGCTTCATAGTAATTTGCAGGAAAGTTTATACTTTTTCTTATTATAGCCCTTAAAGAAAACATTCTCTCAACTCTCTATTTCCAATGACAGCAGTTAAGTCTCCAAATTACCATTCACTGGTACCAAGAACAGAAACAAATGGTGGGAAAGGCAAAAATGGGAAACTAGCCTGTCTCTTAAGACTTTTAGCTTTTAATTACTTATACAAAGCCACAAGAGAAGCTGACATCTGGAGCCCCTGACAACTTCAGAATTTAAGCCATGTGGTTTGGGATGAAAACTCTGATGACCACTTTTCCAGTGTGAGCTTAAAAGCCACCATATAATTCCTTTCAGCTAAATGAAGCGGGAGAATATTTGCTTTTGCTGATGTGTTAGAACTGGTCATGTCATAGTAAAGTCCTAACTGCCAGTGTGAGCTAGTAGGAAAAAAATGTATCTGTGATCACATTATCATTAGCATGAAGAAAACAAGACTGTGGCTTGGAAGGGCTTCCTCAGAGACTCGGGGTAATCATTAGCAACTTCGAGATGAGATCTAACCAGAAACACGAGCCTGGGTGTTAGCTGCTAATCCTTATGAGACTATTCTCCTCAACTAGTTGTTCAAATGGCATCAACCCTAAATTACTGTTGTATACAAAAGAAATGTGGTGAAAACTTGGGTACATGACACATGGAAATTCGTTTTTCAAAACTAAAGTTAATACATAATGACATGAACATAAACCAAAGCCTTTAAATTACACTACTGTTGGCCAACAGTAAAAAAACTGCTATTCTCAAAGTGCTGATGTTCAGTCAAACAGTGAGAAATCACAGCCGACAAAGTCTAAAGTGAAAAATTACTAAAGTGGTCCTGTCAGTAACTTAGTAAATATGAATGTGGGGAAGAGAAAACACAACTGATCTTCCACTCATTATACTTGACTGATGAGAGGGCAGAAAGCACCTCTTTGTCTTGTAACTGACAACCAATGGCCCTCAAATTTCAAGAATGGCCTACCCTGAAAAGCAGAGACCTCAAGCACTGTGATGTGACTCCCAACTCGAGACACTATGAAAATATTTCCCCTCATCACGAGACCCGAGACTCCTTAAGTTCTGATCTGTAGCCCCAAGTAGGTTACATATCCATTGCTTCTTGCCTTTCGTTAACCCTACGAAAAACAAGACGTCATCTTTGATTTTACTGTTCTTTATAAGCAATCACATAGCTCTCTGAAGCAAATAAGCCCCTCACATGTATATATATGAAAATGACAATCATATCCTAACAATTAAGAGAGAAATCAGTCCTAGGGTTTACTGAACGAGTAGATACAACCTTCATTTGTTATCATGTTGACAAATTACTAAAATAATTTTTAATTTATGAAGACAAATACATCCCTACTGCATTTTAATATAATATAGTAGGGGAAGGTTATTAATTTGACATACCATCAACAACTCTGTAGTCACTTTTAAGGGAACTCTCCAAGCATCTAAAGAGAGAAACACATTATTTTTTATGATAGATACTCTGTTTAAATAAAAAGTCCTTTTTGTAAAAGTCTTCCCTGATAACTCAACAGACAGTTGGCTTAGCTGACAATACTTAATAAGGATAAATTAAGTATTCTAATGAAGTTTTAAAAAAAGCTTTCCAGGCAAGGTGAGGGCATGCTGCTGCTCTAGTTTTACATGCTGTCTGCATGAAGCAGCACTCAGACCAGCGGCAGCAAACAAAGCAAATGTTGTGTCAAAACCCATGGCATTCACCCACTACTGTGGGTTGTCTGGGTAGGTATTTCTAGGCCCGTGTCCAAGTCTGGGTTTCACATAGCCTGGCCTCTAACAGGCACAAATCTTCCTGCCTATCACAGGAGCCATGATGACATCCAGGATGTAACAGCAAGTCAGTCAAAGCTCAACAGTGACAGAGGACAGACGTCAATCCTAGGAAAGCGGGGAATGTTCTGGAGGATAGGGAGCAATTTGGACAAAAGATTAACTGGCCTGAGAGACAAGACTATCAAAAAACTTCCAAATGCTCCCTCCATCTCTAAGGGTTGATCAAAAGCAAATAAAAATATCAAATCATGGCACACGCCTCAAGTCCCGGCTACTTGGGAGGATGAGGTAGGAGAATCACCCAAGCCCAGGCAGTCAAGGCTGCAGTGAGCCATGGTCACACCACTGCACTCCGGCCTGGATGACAGAGTAAGACTCTGTTTCAAAAAACCAACAAACAAAAATCCTTAGCAGAGTGGGGAGAAGGAAGGAAGAATATAGAATGGAAATTGAAAATGGGTCAGAAACTGATCAGAAAGCTCAAGCCAAGCCTGGTGATTAGTATGAATAAAAAGAAGGTAGAAGCAATGTTAGTACTTTTAAGTAAGATTTGCAGCATGTAGAATTTCACTTACCTAAAAGATTGAAAACTAAATGCTGGGTCGGGGCAAAGGGATCCTGCAGACTGAACGCCGTGTAGCGACTATACTGAATCTGCCTCAGGGCCTCAAAGTTTCCCAGAAGAATGTCGCCAAGCCACTGGGCGTTGACACAGGGTATCCTCCACTCTTTGGCTTTTTCATACTTTAAACCAGTTGGTCTTTTTATTTTTTGAGGAGAAAACACATTTATTAAATGTTAGAGAGGCCAACTGTCCAAATTTATATTTATTTCCAACAAAGGCAGTAAGATATTTCTCCTAATATAAGCGGAAGGCATAGCCTAGCAAACTGAGGGTAACCCTGAATGGTAATAAACTGTCCACCTCAAGGCGCAAGCAGAAGTACAAACCCCCCTTCGAGTCTTACTTTTACCCTATTCCTATTTTGTTAATTCAAATTTCATTAATTCATTTAATTTCATTAATTTAAATGTTTTCTAGGTATTTCTATTAACATTATGAATATCATTGTCATACTTTGTTTAACAGACTTTAATTTCTACAGATTTCTACCACAAAACTATGACATACTAAAAAATGCACAATTGACTATACTGTGTATAAATTTAAGATTAAAAGCAGTTTCAAAAATCTACTTACTCTTTACAGATGAGGACTGTGTTGCTGCGGCATAGATAACCCGTATATTTGGCGCCTGCCAAATAAGCCATTAATTTTAGGTCATCTCTGTCACTATCAACAAATCCAGTCACAGAAATAATCTAAGAACAGAAGACAGAAAATAAGGTAAAAACAAAACAAACAAAAAACCACAACCAAGTACCATTGCTTCTACTTCTTAGCTGTCATACATTTTTTCACTATTTCTTTGGCATTATGGAACACATCTGGTAATGTCATTTCTAAAACTGTCCAGACCAGAATTTTATTAAAATACTAAAAAGGTAATACACATAGCCCTCACAGGGAAGAAGAAAAAGCATGAATGTGAGATGCCTTGTTTATGTTACTGCAACACTGCTCAGACGATCCCAACAGTTATAAAGCGTGTAACCACGAGCCAGCTGAGCCAGCTCCTCCTTCTCGCTGATTCTAATGCGGAGATCATTTGAGTGGGAGGACCCATGACTACTGATGAGTTCCACCCAATAGGGGCCACCTTTGGTGCAAGACACCTGATTTATTTTTGGGTTTTAAATAGTGTCAAAGACTGAAGAATCCATTTAAATACCTACTATGTACAGAAAGCTGTGATTGTTACAAGAAACTAAAAGAAAACAAGCTATTTCTTAAGAGCAGGCCCTTATAAAATGGGAAAAGGACACAGAAGCTCTGACTCGGAAGCCAATGTGGGAGCCTCAGGTAAGTGCTAGCACATGATTATCTGCCAAAGCAGAAGAATGATGTAAAAATGGAACATGACCACTCTGTCTTACATGCTGTGAACACGGCTTTCCTCCTGGTGGGAAGGCCACTGGGAAGTGCAGGGCTCGGTGAGGCGGTACCATTTTCTTCTTCTTTAAGACTGTGTTTAACCAGTGCGCAGTAACACATCTCTTTCTTTCTCTTATTGCCTGTCAAACAAAAAATTAGGTTTGCTGTTTTTGTTTTTCTGCTGCAGGATTAAAGAAAATTGTGACGTTGTAGAGCTACAATGCCATTTTCACTGGCAGCCCCATAAGAGAATTTCATGACATTTAGCACTTGATTAAAGTAACAAATTAAAACCGTGTAGCTGGTTACTTGAAATACAACCTAAAAATGTTACCATCTATCTGCAAACAAGAGTCTACAACTGAGGACAAAAGCAACAAATTCTACAACAACTTTAAGAATAACTTTAGTGATGAATGAACTAATACGCAAGATCATCAAAGTTAAAAGTGCCGCGTAAGAACACAGAGGGCTCCACGTAAGAAAAGTATAAAACACCCATCCGCCTAAAATGAACCACAGGAAAACAAAAAATGCCTCAGAAGTATTTCCACATTTTTACTGGAAAAGTAGATCCTGTGAATGGCTATCCTCTTTAAGAGGGGTATCTTGGAGGTCATTTGTCACATATATATAAACTGTCTACAAGAAGCACAATTTTATGAAAAGAAATGAAACTTAAGAGAGTACAAGAAGGTAATACTGAGGAGAAAGCTTGTATCCCGGTAGTTTTAGAAAAGCTCTGTAAGGGACCTGGCCTTTGCACGCTTGTGTGGGAGTCACACACCAGTGCACACAGGGTGGCTGGGATGGTGACTGCAGGGAGTGTCTGCCTTTCTCAACACCACCTGGGAATATCCCTTTCTTTCTCCATTGCTCAAAGACAATGGTGCCCACAAAAGGTATCAATCCCACCAAAGAATCCATCACAGGAAGAAGCAATTTTCCTATCTGTCAAGGCAGAAAAGTCCTTTCCAAAAATAATAATCGCTAGCATTTACTGCATGTAAAAAATGACAGATGTTGTTCCTGGTGGCAGCTAAGGTTGTCTTCCTTACCTGTGCATACACACTGCTGACTTGACTCTCACAGAGAAGGTGCGTGCATCGACTTGTGAACGTGGGGTCAACAGTGCCACCGTGTGCCTGGATTATCTAGACACAAAGACCCGACCAATGCAGTCATCAGTGTTGATCACTCAGAACAGAGGAGACTTCCAATTTCAAACAAGACAGCTGTCAAAAGACTCTATCGTAGATTTATATCATGTATTTCCCCAAAGTATCAAGGACATGTAACAGTTATATTTACAGACTTTTCTACCCAGCACCATACAATGAAAATGAACTCCAATACTATAAATTTAATCTGAATTTCCAGGAAACAAGAGAAAACACTGGAGTGAATGCATCCTGGGGTTTCTCAAGCTCAGCATAACTGCCCCGCTGAACCAGGGGGTTCTGGGATGTGGTGGCTGTCCTGAACAGAGGAGGATGCTACCCATCCCATGCCAGCAGCAGCCCCTAGCCACGACTACTTAAGATCTTCAGATATTGCAAAAGGTCGATGGTGGGCAGACCCACCTCCCTTAAAAAGGGAAATAAAAAGCAAATCACAATGAAATTCGTAAATCCCAACAGTTTCTTCTCAAAACAGATGTGGTTTTCTGGGGGAAGGAACTGCTGTGGGCATTCGTCAGAACTCAAAATACTGTACACAGAAAAAGGAGAGTTTGATGGCCTATTAGGTGAAATATAAACTTTAAGAAGACCTGCACCCGGCCGGGCGTGATGGTTCACACCTGTCATCCCAGCACTTTGGGAGGCCAAGGCAGGTAGATCATGAGGTCAGGAGTTTGAGAGCAGCCTGGCAACATAGTAAAACCCCATCTCTACTAAAAATACAAAAATTAGCCAGGCATGGTGGTGCATGCCTGCAGTCCCAGCTACTTGGGAGTCTGAGGCAGGAGAACTGCCGGAACCCAGGAGGTGGAGGACGTGGTGAGCTGAGATCGTACTACTGCACTCAAGCCTGGGCAATGAGAGTGAGACTTGGTCTCAGAAAATAAAAAGACCTGTCTCCTCAAAAAAACAATTGTTTCATTTACTACTTTTAAGATGTAAATGTTTATTTTTCCTATGGTCCAACATCAACATAGTTTAATGAGGTACAGGACACAATTGCAGCCTCCTCGCCCATCCCTGCTTTTCACTCCCCTGAAACAAGCACATTTAGCACTTTCAAAGCTGTTTCCTCTGACAATTATTTTTTTATTTTTTAATATATATATTTTATTGCACTTAAGGTTCTGAGGTACATGTGCAGAACATGCAGGATTGTTGCATAGGTACATACATAGCAACGTGGTTTGCTGCCTCCATCCCCCGTCACCTATATGTGGCATTTCTCCCCATGTTATCCCAACACCAGGAAGAGGATTGAGGGAGCCCCCACCGTCTGTGGGGACCCCGAGTGTCATCGCTTCTACAATGAGCTGCAGGAGGCTGGCAGGGTGCCCACCCAGCAGGACAGTAGACCGCAGCCAGCTGGTGCCTGGTGCCCCCCTCCAATCCTTCTCCAAGCACCAGCAGAAAAAGGAGTGCTTGGGTGGTGGGTGCTGGAGGGTTTTCCAGTTCTGCCACGCGCATTTATACTTGGAAAGAGACCAGCACCGAGCTCGGCAGCTCCCCACCTCTTTCTTTCTAGCCACAGATGCTACGCCTGCCCCTTTTTGCGTCCCCTTGGGGAGGAAGGGAGTCATGGTGGGGGAGCTGGGGTACAGGTTTGGGAAAGGGGGAGAGACATTTTTATTTTTTTAACCCCTGTGTCTCTTTTGCTTATGATTAAAGGAAGGAAAAGTTAAAAAAAAAAAAAAGGGGGCAATTATTAATATATTCTAACTAACACATTATATGATTTTCTTTTCTCTAGTTTTACATAACCATCTACTGACCTCCTACTGTGGACACCCTTCCCCCAAATAACACATAGACTCCTCAAGTCTTCCTGATTTGGTTATATCAAGACTCTTGTTTAGATCAGTCGTCAGTGACGTAACACAATGTATCCTAAGATTAGAGTTCCTTTCTGGTATACACTTTGGATTTCCCTGGTGCTGATCACTGCCTCATCCCAGTCCCCCCAGAATTTGTCCTTTTCTTAGTTTTCTACATGCCTTTCACTATTTCATTCCCACTATTTGAACAATGTACATGTGGTGGTTTTACAGTATGTCTGCAAATCATTGTATACTCCTCCTTCTAAGAGTTGGAGCTTTACTCACTCAGCTTTGAGTATGAACTAGACTTAGTCACTTAATACGGTGGAATTGACAGTGGGAGTGTTCTAGAACTCAGTCACAAAAGACACTGCAATGCTGTGGCTTTTCCCTCTCTCTATCTTAGGTCATGCCCTCTGGGGAAGGGAGCCAGCTGTCACACTGTGAAGACATACAAACAGCCCTCACTTGTGATGAGGAGCTGAGGCCTCCTGCCCACAGCCATGTGAGGGAACCATCCTGGAAGGGGCTCCTGGAGCTCCCGCTGGCATCCTGACTGCAACCTCAGGAGATGGCTGAGTAACAAGTGCCCTACCAAGCTGCTACAGGATTTCTGACCCATGACCAAACTGAGAGGTAGTTTATTGTTTTAAGCCACTAGGTTTTGAGACAGTCTGTTACACAGCAACAGAAAATGAATGTACTATCACTGATCCTTGAGCAACACGGGTGTGAAGTGTGTGGGTCCACTGATAGCTAGATTTTCTTACACCTCTGCCAGCCCTGAGGAGGTAAGACCAGCCCCTCCTGTCCCTCCTCCTAGGCCCACTCGTCATGAAGATGATGCAGACAAAGACCTCTGTGATGACATACTTCCCCTTAATAAACAGTGCATATATTTTCTCTTATGATTTTCTTAATAACATTCTTTTCTTTAGCTTACTTTATTGTAAAAATACGGTACTTTATGTATAAAATATACGTTAATTGACTTTATCTCTAAGGCTTCTGATTAACACAAGGCTATTAGTAATTCAGGTTTTGGGGAGTCAAAGTGATGCACAGATCTCTGATTGTGTGGGGGTCAGCACCCCTAGGCCCCAGACTATTCAGGGTCAACTGTACCTGTCCCTCCTGAATCTACCAGTGTCGTTGTTTGTTTGCTCCCCCAGGAAGCCTCTCTTCTGGTCCCAAGTCTAGCTTTCTCCACACCTACTTTCTCATCATCTGGCATTTCCCCTCACCTCCATCCTGGCAATTCTCTTTCCATCTCGGAGTCAAATCCCTCATTTCTTGGCTACCACATCTTACTCTCTACTGGCATAGTGGCTTCCTAAAGAAGACTACAAGGGAGGTACATTTTTGACCATTAGTATACAAATATCCATATTCCATTTCTTGTGACTACCAGGCTCTGTAGATTATTTTAGGTTGAAAACTATTTCCCCTCAAAAACAAAAGAAGCTGCTCTGTTGCTGGCCCCTGTGCACTGCACTGGAGGCTCCTGAAACCACCCTGACTCCTGATCTGTCCACGTTTCCCTTCTAGGGAACTTGTGTTTGTCTGACAGAAAAGTGTTCTCTCTAGCCTTGTGAACATTCCCAGATGCCTTTTCACAGCTCCCCTTCCATTTCTTTTCAGTCTGGGGGCACACGGCCTTCAGCTGCAAAGCTATGTTCTTTCATAACATTCTTGCCTTTTCTCTGTTCCCAAGCTCCTATTTAATGTCAGACCTCTTAGATAAATCCTTTAACTTGAAAACAAGACAAAAAATCCAAACTTTTCTCCACTAACTTTCATATCTTTGAGTTTCTTACTTCTCAAGACAGTTTCTCAATGCTGCCCTCAAACACTTCTGACTTTTAAAACATCTTTGCTGCTGCCCTTCTCAGAACTGCCCCTTCCTCCCTCACACGTCCTCTCCCTCTGTCCCCAGCCAACCACATAGTCACCTCCCTGGTCGCTCTCAGATTCAACACTTTACTACTTAAAACACACAGCCGATCACTTCACCTGCATCTAAACTCCACCACATGGTACATCAACAAGGTCTTGGGAGACACGGAAGACACGCCAGCCCTGGCTCCTATACCCGCTCCTGCCTCGTGGATCCCACTAAGGCACCATCCTTTGCACCCTCCTGTCAGTTTCCCCAGTCACATGCCTTTGCCTGTGCTGCACCATTTGGAAAATCCTCCCTGCCTAATTCTTACTCCTAGTCATCCCATAAGCAGTTCAGGAATCACCTCTCCCAGTAGACTTTTCTTAACACATCACCCCACAACACGATGGGTGAAGGTCCTTCTCAGGCTCTCACAACAGCCTGCACCTGCCAACCTGCCTCGCCCACGGCTCTTTGGCTTTCTTCGTCTCTGCGATTTCACATACCTTCCCTAGGTCTTGCAGCAGGCTTGGCATATACCAGGGATTTAAGCACTAGGGATGTTTATAGTGAAGCACATTCAAGATGTATTAGAGGCATATTTAAACTCAGTTTTTATTAAAAAAAAAATTTTTTTTTTGACTCAGTTTTGCTTTGTGGAATGCAAGAAAGAAAAAGAATTTCTTTTCTTTAAAGGCCACCATGCAAAATAATAAATAGATAAATGAACTACAGTTTCACAATTGGGCTAAAAGACTTTGAGGTTCTAGAGATTCCAGGATTTCCTAACAGTTACCTTTGGAGAAAGAGAAATGACTGAGATGCATACAAATTAATGGTCCCTCTCCCAGGACACCAAAAACCTGAAGTTATTTCCATCGCCCCAATTATACACAAATAATTAGTGCCCCTTGGAATTTCCAAGCTGAAAAAGAAAGTCCACCATCTTCATCTAATGGCTGAGAAAACTGATGCCCAGAAAAACACTGTGCCTGAGGTCAGAGAATGTTAATCAAAATGCCCGTCACACATTAGAACCCATGTAGGCGCAGCTCAGTGAATGCAGTCTAGTGAACATAGTTACGTCTACATGGAAAGAAGCATTTTCAGACACAAAGTCACCCTTCCTCCAGGCACAATCTCACCCTTTTCCATGTGGCCAGCAGTTGCTTATCAGACATCTGCTCTGGATAATCCGCAATTGCAAACACACATCCCAATAAGAAGGCTTCTTCTGGAACTAGAATAAAATTATATAAGAAAAAGAAAATTAAACCTGATGAATATGCTTGCACAAGTTAAAAAGTGGCACCTTACAATGTGAATCTGTGTATCTGCCAGTAATCAGAGTGCATGGGGAACACCGCTACAAATATACTAGTTAACTGTCTGCATCAACTGAACATTAAAAACTAAAATCAAAATAAATTATGCCTGGCCATTAAATACCCCGAATGAGTCCCTGTGGCAACCTAGATGTTCTACAGTACACCAATATTCACGTCAGCATATGATGTCCCAAAGTGCAAAAGAAAGCATAATTATCCTATGATAACTATATTCTTTGTCAGGTATGAGACTCACATTCTCCATCTTGTAATAATTGTTTTGATATGAATCCTTACCCCACACTCAAACACTCTCAAAGCATTTATGTGGGTACAAGACTTTTAGGAGAGAGGAAAAAAAATCTCCATTACTAACTCTCCACTGCTGGATCATGTCCAAAAAGCTGATGATGCTGAGGTGGCGGCGGTGGTGGCGGCGGCTGCTGCTGCTGCTGCTGCTGCTGCTGCTGCTGCGAGGGCTGCTGAGATGGAACCTGATGCTGCAGTGCCTGTGGCGGCTGACTTAAGTGTGGTACCGTCTGACTTTGCATCTGCTGCTGCTGCTGCTGCTGGTGCATGCGCTGGAGCTGCTGCTGCTGAATCTGCTGTTGCTGCTGGAGCAGGCTGTGCTGCTGCTGGAGCTGGGCGAGCTGCTGCTGCTGGAGCTGGTGCTGCTGCAGCTGATGAAACTGCTGCTGCAGGGCATGCTGCTGCTGAAAGGGCTGGAGCTGCTGCTGAGGGCGATGCAACTGCTGTGGAGGATGCAACTGTTGCTGTGGAAACTGTAGCTGTTGCTGTGAAAACTGATGCTGATGGGCTTGCTGCTGCTGCTGCTGCTGCTGTGAAAATGGATGTGACGGCTGCTGGGGGTAAGGCTGCTGAGAAACCTGCTGCTGCGGCTGCTGGAGCTGGAGCTGCATTATCTGCTGGGGCTGAAGGTGTAAAACCGGGTGCTGGGGCTGCTGCTGTTGCTGGGCCTGGTGCTGCTGCTGTAACACGTGTGTCTCTGGAGTCACTTTCACTTGGCTGAACAGCACTGCATTGGCATTTGTATGGCCCGGCTGGCTATGATTCACCTGCTGTTCTAAATTTTTTGTAGGTGCTGAAAGAGTCTGTAAGATCTACAAAACAAAAGTTAGGTCAAACATGATCAATAGTTCCTGAAATGGATGAATGACAGTTTCTTAGTCAAGAGAATAATAGCATATCCTACATATTTATCCATAATATTCAACCAAGCAGACACAGCAAATGATTGGAAACTTCAAAAACGATACGGCATTTGCTTTTATATTTATTTTGCAACACCAATATCACAAAGCAAATTCATACACTGAGACCACCAAAATTTGAAACTACATCAGTAAAATGGAATACGCTAACAAATTAAAGTGACAAGGACTCAGAGTTTGCCAGAGCAGGGTGTGAGTCCTGTGCACACCTGAGGCTGAGCCTAGGCGCCCCCTGGGCTGTGCTGCCACACCTCTCCACTGCCCATCGGTCTCCCGTCAGCTCTGCAGGCCTTCTCCTGGCCTAGGAATGCACTGAGGAATGACAGGGGGTGAAGGCATTTGGTCATCAGGCTCAGCCTCGCCTCAAATCTTCTCGCCACAGCTGCCACTTCCCATTTCCTCCTGTCCTATGGCCCACAATCTAGTAAAGAAAGGTTCTCAGTAAATCACCTTCCAGAGGAAAGCAGCCATGACCCAAGCTGTGACTTCAAGAGCCCTTCACTTCACTGTTAACTTGCTCTGTGCACTGGCACACTATGGAAAAGGAGGCCAGCTCAGATACCACCAGCGCTGTTTACATGGTGACATTCCCCCAACTAAGAACTCATCATTAGAGCTGGGAAATGACGCCTCTTAAAAATGACTGAGTTCTTCATGCAGGACAAAAATATTTCAAGCTAGAAAAAAATAATTCAATAGTCAAGCCAGACTATTTCTCAAATTCTTTCTGCTTCACAATGACAGGGAATAAGCTGACAGTTCTGTGTATGCTGAGGAGTAGGAGAAGGATGGTGACCAGCTGATACCCACCAAGCAGAGCAAGTTACTTTTTTAATATCCTATAAGGCACTGAATCAAACAAAAGATACATGTTACACAATGAATTTTGTTCAACATGCTCAAGTAACAAATATTTGAAACCAACTTCTTATGGTCATGGAAATCAGTAAAAATAAATTTTACTAAACTCAATCCATACAACTTTTAACCCTATTAAAAGCATTTAAAATTCAAATAAAATTCTAGGAATTCGATATTAACACATATCAGAACTATACCAAAATCTCAAACATTCTAACATATATCTTTCACTTACACAGATGCCAAAATGCAAAGGTTATCCACAAAGGTAATCCACAAGGGTAACGGATTTTGGATTTAGTGATAAATAATTAAGTTTGGAAATGAAATAAGTCAAAGTCAAGAGCTTGGGCACACCCATCTTTAAAACTGCCTTATGTATAAGGTATCTCTATTAAGGAGATTTGAGACGACACGAAGACATCTGAGTGGCGCTCTAAGCAGAAAAATCTCTTTTAAACAGAATAATAAGATAACAGTTTCATCTCTGTATTTAAAAGTATTTTAAAACATCCAGAAAAGAAGAGGGGAAAATTCACCCCACCACATGCCACCCGTGGAGCCCAGCAGCATCTCGTGCTGTGTGAACACCCCTAGGGAAACATGCGTGTGCAGGGCACCTGCCTGCCTAGTGGGCACCAGCCATGAGCCCTACACGACAAACTGCTGCTAACAGTGGCTGCCTCCTGAGAAGGTGAAGGGCAATGAGGGGTGGGAGGCGGCTGGGAGTTTAACTTTTCACTGTCCTTTGGTATGATTTAAATTTCTGAATTTTGTACACGTGTTACTTTTTCACCCTCATATGTAAATAGCCCATGGAACTCTGAGGGACGGTAAGGAAATAAACACCCATCTGCATGTGGACAGGACTGAACCAGTCATTTGCCACATACTGTTCCCTGCCTCTCTGCACCTGCCAACCCCAGGTGGAAGGGAGCTCAGGAAGGAGCAAAGGACCTAGACAAACACAGCAGCAGACGTCAGGACAGGACAGAGGCCAGAGGCCCCGACTTTTCAGGTTGGTCAAGAGGACTCAGCAGGGTCTGCCGCCTGCAGAAGGTGCTCCATCTTATCTCCGAGGGCTGAGGGAGGCCTGGGTAGTACAAGAGGCAATGTACAGCTATTTCTACTACAGGCTTCAGTTAAGATAGGTCCTCGCCCACTGTTGACCCAGCCCGTTAAGGGAGAAGAACAGATGGAGATTCAGGACGACACGCCAGCTAGGAATGAAGACGGCCATTGGCCTGGAGCCTTCTCCACTTGATGTGGCGAGAGGTGCAGGCTGGAGAGGAGGCATCTGCAAGGCCAGCCATTGAGATGCTGCCCAAAACCCCTACCACATTCGGGTGATCACTTTTTCAACCATCTGATCTGCTTCTGGCTGAATACATGTTAGCTCAGGAGAATGTATGAAAAAGAATCTTAATTGCTCAATTACATAATTGTGCTATACTACAAACAATTCTGAATAAATGTCCAGTTTATATTTTTCCATTACAACTGTCACAATCCTCCTTTACATTACATTAATAGTGAGTTACTGAATGCCACAATATAGAAAGCATCATGCTACACACCACATGGCTTCTAACCAGTATAAATTTGCAATATAAAGAGTATTTTGATGGTAAGTTACAGCCACCCCCCAACAATCTAATCTTCAACTAAATCTGTCTCATATTTCTACAGTTTCAAAAAGTTATTTTCTTCATGTCTAGCAGTAAAAAGTCCTTATGTTCTCTTGCATTGCTCAAAGTCTCTCAGAAAAATCTCTGCAATTCTTCTCACTAGTGATCAAATCCATTCATTCACTAGAAATGGATGGAGGCTTCTCAGTTTTCCACCTCTAGAGCACACAGCTGAGTATATCGAATTTGTCTCCAATGCAGAGATGTGCCCAAACTCCCTACTGCAGTCAGTTATTTCCATTTCAAAGTAACTTATTTTGTCTCTATATCCAAAAACAAGCATAAGGAACTTTGTATTTAAACCAACATCCATTTTATTTGAAAAACACAGTAAGGCCAGGCGCAGTGGCTCACACCTGTAATCCCAGCACTTTGGGAAGCCGAGGCAGGCAATCACTTGAGGTCAGAAGTTCAATACCAGCCTGGCCGACATGTCGAAACCCCATCTTTAATAAAAATAAACACAAATTAGCTGGGTGTGGTGATGGGCACCTGAATCACAGCTACTCAGGAGGCTGAGGCAGGAGAATCACCTAAGCCCGGGAGGTGGAGGTTGCATCGAGCAGAGATCGTGCCACTGCACTCCAGCCTGGGTGACAGAGTGAGACTCTTTTGTCAAAAAACAACCAAAACATATATATCAGAAATAAGTAGTAACTAACCAGCAGTAACTGATCAACACTTCTTGACACCACAAATAAATGAAGAGCAAAGAACATTTCCGATTTCAAACGGATGACTTCTGTCCATAATTTCTCATCTACAGAAAGGAAGTAATATTTCTCGAAGTGCCAGAGGCTTCATCTATGGTTTCGCACACCAGCCCTATGAGAGAGATGTTTTGTGGCCCACGCCCTGCATAGCCCACTGCTGACAGGACAGGTCTACTGCGTGATCCCAGTCTTCCTGCCAGGACCGGTCACTTTCTCAATTCCTCCAACTCAGCAGTATCATCCTCTTCACATCTGTGAGGTCAAAATCGCTAGAATCCTCTTTGCCTCTAGCCTATCATTCTTTATGGCCTTTACTTTCTACCTGCCCTGACGTCCTCTGGCTTTCCAGGACCACTGTGGGACTGTCACTTTGCTGCTCTGTGGCTGACACTGTACCCTGCGGCTTTATCCCACCCACCTTCCTGGACACAGATGCATGGGGACCAGGGCTGGCACCCTTAGCACTGGGCGATGCTGGAGCTGCTCCTTCTGCATCCAACTTCTCCCTAAACTCAGCTGACCTCCACGTTCACATGGGCACCCAGCTGGACAAGCCCTGGCCTTCAACTCTTGGACCTCCTCATCTTGGTGGCCTTCTCCCCACTTCCTCAGCCACACATTCCCAACTACTCCCGAGACCCATGGTCAGTCGCAGGCTTGTTTACCTCTGGGACCCAGCAAGGCAGCACGGAGCTGTGGGCACTGAAGCACATCCGGGAGCTCCTCTCTAAATGGGCAGCGGCTCAGCTGCAAGGCACTGTTGCTACCCAGGACTTGACAAAGGCCAGCTCGGCATTTTATCAGGTGATTCACCTCTCAAACCAGAAATCCAATGTGTACAAAGAATCTTGTGATTTGGGCAAATAAATTTTAAAAAATTATTTGGGCCAAACTAAAATGTGTCTGGGTAGAACATGGCCTGTCAGTTACTGGATTGTGTCTTTCATCACCTAAAAGTATTGTGCCTCCAAAATGGCTAATTCAAATATACCAAGCTCCGATCAAACTCCGTCCTGCCAGGCTGCCAATGACTCTGACCATTGGGACTGTCCTGTCTTCACTGCACTTCAATCCCCCTTGCCTTCTTTCTAGGCTAGATTCCATTTTATTCCCACTTGTTACTATCCTAAGCTATGGTCACCAACCTAAACTGAGTCTTAACCATCTCCAGCAATACTGTCTTCCCTTTCTAGGAATCAACTACTTGAAAATCTATTCTCCTCAAACCCGATGATCTTCTCTCTCTTCTCACCTTGCCCCCTGCCATCTTAACTGTCTGCTGTCTACCATCTAAAGGGCATGTTTGTCTCTGTCTTACTCTGGATGCCAGCCAACCGCTGCCATCATCCAAACAACTGTGTACTACTAACACCCACCGTTTAGGTGGAAGGGAGCTGAGACAAAGATTTTACCTCAGCAACTCTAAACGCTTTTTATACCACTGCTATTATCATGCCCAATAAAATGTTCATTCTCAACATCGCCTTCTACCCAGGCCTTACTGAATTTCCCCACTTGAGAAACATTAAGCCTTTCCACTGAAAGTGGATGTGGAGAATACCGGATCCCGCGCTTCAGGCTGTTCCTATGTGCTACAGAGCCATTTTTCTGGGACTTTGAGCTGTTATTCAGAAAACAAAAACATGAAATCAAAGTGTCCAGAACAAGGTGAAACGGCAGACCGGGCGTCACCATCAGATGGAATAGCCCATCTGGCTCTCAATGGTGGGGCTCCTCAGAGCCTGGCCCCAGACCCTCCTCCTGCTCTGCTCCATCTACTACACATCCTCACATCTGCCTCCACGGCGTCAGTCAGCCTTGTTTCCTCTGGTTCCACCACTTAGCAGACAGCTCCCCTGCATGTATCACATACCTACAACCCAACACATCTGAAAAGAAACTTACATTCTTAAAACCTGCCGCTTTCCCAGTGTCCCTTATCTCTGAAATGGCATCTTCCTTCACATTCTCAAGCCAGAAAAGCTGGATTCTCCCCTTCATTTTTTTCTCTCGAAAACATCACCTCTATATCCCCTTAAGGGGCCTCTCTGCTTCACTCTTGCTCCTCTACAATGCATTGTTTACACAATACCTATCAGAGTGTATCTTACCCCAACACAAAGTCCATTTAGTTTCCACTCCTCACGATGGCCCTATATGGCAAGGCCCCTTTGAAATTCCTCCTAGAACTCATTCACCTACGAAGTTGAAATTTCATTAACTTTCTTTTCTTAGAACTCAGCAAATTCATGCCCATGTTTGGGTCTTTTTTTTGCCTGGGAACCGTGCCCTCAGTTCTTAACATATGGCCTCTCCGTGTCATTCAACCCTGATACGAGTCACCTACTGCCCAAGGTCCTTCTGACCGTCTCATCTAAAACCCCCTCCTTCCCTTCACCTGCTGTTACGAGACTCTGATTATTTTCTCTAAAACACCTTTCACCATCAACAGTCCTTAATATTTCTCCAATTACTGTATGTCTTGTCTACCTAAATTGGTTCTTATTCACCATTTTATCTCCAGTGCCCAGAAAAATGCAAACAGTGGCCAATATACCACCTCAACTACCTTCTTTCTGTCTTAAATAGAAAAATATCTACTTAAAACTTTTAAGGCCATGTGCAGTGGCTCACATCTGTAATCGCAGCACTCTGGGAGGCTGAAGCATTAAAAAAAAAACAAAAAACTTTTAAGATCCACTCTGTATCAATAAGCTCCACACTATAAACTGTAACCTGATATCAAGGCTTCTTCAACAAATCCATGAATTTGTGCTATTTATTTATTACTGCCATGAAGTTAGTAATAAACAAATCAGGTACAGCTGGTAAACTTCATTAATCTCTTTGCTGCCATTGCTAATTTTAAACTAAGTAAAAGTGAAAACCCTTCAAGGGACAGTAGTCCATCACAGACATCCTGGTTCTACTCAGCTGTGTTCAATCTTCCACTTAAACGCAAGCGATTACCCTCTTTCAGTAGCCCTTACGACTCTGAAATATATATATATATATATATATATATATATATATATATATATATATATATACACACACGGCAGTAAACTAGGTTCTCACACAAATACTGCTTGTAAGTTATTTGGTCTGAAAAAACACAACCAACAAACTACACTGAAATAGACTGTGAAACCCAATTCCAAAATCCAGTATTGAAATTTTTTCCTGAAAGAGTGACTTACATGTGCTACATTTGATGGCCGGTTCATCTGCTGAATGTCAGCATTATTAGTAATATTCCTCAATGTCCGTACAGCTGGGCTCCAGGTAGCTATCATTTCTGATCTTTCAGAACTTTGGAGATTTTGTCCAGAAGCCATTAAATTAGCCCGGACCTCAGGGGGCAAAATGTTACCTGGAACGGGTGGGACATTGGCACACAAGTTAATCAACCCAGGCTCCTTTCCCTGAGGCAGCCTGCGTTTTGCTGCAGGTAATTGTGGGACTTCGGCTGGGGTCCAGTTTAAATTTCTCTCTTGTTTTTCCGGTGATGAATCTGAAGAGTCATCAAACATCAATTCCCCTTTAGATTTTTCAGTGCTGGATTTGGGCGAAAACTGCTGGTCACCTGAAGGAGACCCTTCTTGAGAGCTGGCAGGGCTTGACTTCTCATCTGTACTACCCTCATTCTGAGAATCCTGTTCCTCATTTTCTACTTCCTCCTCCTCTTCCTCTTCCTCTTCTTCCTCTTCATAAATAATCAGACGAGGATGATAAGATGCTTCATCCTTTTTGGTTTTCTCTGATACGCAATCCAGAACCCAGTCAGGAGTCACAATTTTAATACTTGCTCGCTTTAAAGCACATGTGTATTTCTCCTATGAGAAAAGCAGAAACACACACACACAAAACAAGAGCTGTAAATTTCATCACATTTCCCAGAATTATGCGTTTTAGAGAAAAACTCAGGAGAGAAATGCAGTTGAAATGTTGAGCAACTATTATTGCCATTTTAAACACAAGGAAAGTTTGATCTTTTAGACAGCGGACATGAGGCAAAAGTTAAAGCGAACTATACAGCAGTAATCATAGGAAGGTCTCGTGCCTGTAGCAGGAGTCTTAAAAGACTTGGGTTAAAATTAACTTTTTAAAATGATATTTTAAGTACAAAAGTAGAACTAGCAATCCTATGGAAAATTATGAAATGAATAATTGCTATCTAAGTTTTTATTGACACATAATATTTAGAAATCTAGTTTTCCATGACAGTTAAGTAAACTAACAGCGTGGCAGGGTGCCGCCAATGTATCATGTGCACTCGTGGAGCGTGGCTGACTCGCACAGAACAGCTCTATTCATGATCCAGTATTAATGGAGCTCATGCTATATGCCAAGCAGCACTAAGGAGACACAAAGAATGCAACAAGTCTCTGACCTAACAAGGTTCACAATTTGGTTTTAAAGAGAAATGAAGTACGAAATGCAAATACAATATAAAACCAGTGCTGAATCATGTGGTGACAGATTGGAAGAGGATCTCATCAAAGCTGGAGGACACTCGGAAAGCCCCGCTGAAAGGTGAGCTTTGGCTGGGGCACGAATGATGACAATTTGCACAAGAAAGCAGAAAACACAGCCCAAAGGAAAATATACATGCCTGGAGTAGGATGTATGTATGGCAAGCTAACAGAGGCAGTTTCCTCTGGTAAAGGTTGCAGAATGTGGAGGGCCCAGGAGAAGGAATAACAAAGAAAGAGGAAATACATAAAAAATGCTAACTAAGAGTAATACAACAATAAAGCAACTTTAACATAAGTGAGTTTGTAAATTTGGCTTTGCTTTAAAAGCCTAACACAAAACAGCAATTCTCTAGCAATCACAAAATCAGGTGCCTGCTAAACTCCACATCCTGTTGAAGAGCCGCAGGGTGGCACTTGCAATTTATGGGTGGAGTAAGAGTCACAGGCAATAGGGAAGCACTGTTCACCCAGGAGACCCAGATCCTTGCAAAGAGTGAGCTGTGCACACCGCTCAGTGACTTAATCTGTTTCTGTGAGGCTGTTCTTTCTGAAACCTTTTTAAAATACAAGAAAAACCTAGTCATGGGAGATACCCATGAATAAGAAGCTAAACAAAGGAAAATGAATGTAATCATAATCACACTGACTAGAGAGGACCACAAGTAACATTTTTAGGGTATAGCTTAAACTATTTTTGTCATAAATATATATGCACATATATTAAAAGGGCAAAGGGAAAAAACATAGTCATAGTGAACAAAATACTTTATGATGTTCCTTTTTCACTTACAATATTGTGAACAACCTCCTCCTATGACAATATGTATACTTTCATGCTCGTTTTTAACTTTTTAATGTACATTTTCAAACGCAGACCAAATTAGACACTAGTGTAATAATTCCCTTGTACTTGTCACCCAGTTTCAATAACCGGCAACCTTCTACAAACCTTGCTTCTCCTTGACTTTGTTTATGAATCTCAAATTGATACAGACTTTCTAAACCACCATAGTTATGATAGCAGCAAAATGAACTATGATTCACCGCATCCTCAGGCCCTCTCCACATCTCCCCAGAAGTCTCAAAGGCTCCCCCAGTGTTAGCCACATAGTTATTTCCAGTGTTTCACTACTAGGAAAAACTGGAGTTACATTTCATGACAACTTCCCAGGTTTTGGTGTTGAGGTTTGAAAAGTAATACAGATTTAAGGCTTCATAGCTATAACTACACTTCCCTCCCCAAATAGGCTATACCAATTACACTTCCAACAGCTATGAGTATATCAATTTACCTATACCCTTCATAATATGTTTAATTTTTTTATTCTAAAAACCATGTTGTTCTTAAATATTTAAAAGCATAAAATTTTATAAAGATTTCCCCAGATGATAAATACAGATGATAAATTTCTACTACAGATTTTCAATTTCTGAACTACCTATCCCAGAAGATCCTCAGAGTTATTTTAGGAAAATATAAAGTCCAGGTATACAGCAAAATACTTATGAACTAATTATTGAATACAAAAATATCTGCTTGATTAACATATGATTATATGTAATATGGTTTACATATTACTTTTCTAAGGTAAAAAGATATTTGCTGAAATAATAAAATACGAAGAAAATTATTTTTAATTCTGTTTTAACAAATACCAGCACACACACACACACACACACACACACACACACACACACACACACCCAAAACTATTACCATGAAGAGGAGTCACTGAAAATTTTAGACATAAAAAAGAGAATTTCACACTTAAAAGGCTGGGATCCATTAGGCTCTTGAGCTCCTAGTTTGTACAGAATGCTGGCATTTCACAATTCAGAAATAACTTGACTATTTCCTATGGAAATCTAAGTAAAATATTTAGGTAAACAGCCTTACTATATTCCACTCAAGTTTTCTCTCACTTTTCACAAGACAGGTAGTTTTTAATCACTGAAAGACAGTAACTGTTTCAACAAAGATGATTTTCAGAGCAAAGCAATGTTTAGAGGCCTTTGCCCGAGAAAATTTATCAGCTACATTATTCTAAGTTTTGTATCCTCAAAACTTCTAACTCACTAAGGGCCAGGGACCTCGAGAGCCAACCATGTCCCCTCTCCCCAGCAACTAACAACCATATCCTGTTTCTGTTGGTTTTAAGTTATAAATTCTTTCATTCTTCTCGGTTTGAAACTTTTAAACTTCAATAGTGTAAAAGGTAGTTTTACTATGCCATTTGCACAAGCTTTTGCTATGTGCTCATTTAAAAAAACAAAAACAAACATTTACTTTAAAAAGAAATGTTATTTTTGTGTATAGTCAGCTGGTCTCTAGCGCTCATGTAATTTATAAATTAGAAGAAACTATTTAAATTTGCCACTATTAGGTTTACAAATTTATGTCTGAATAGATTACAAAATACAATAATTTAAGGGAATGATAAAAATTCAGTCTTTTTAAAGGGATTTAATTTTTCAAATATTGTGGTTATTTAGTTACATAAGCCACAGATACAATCAATGAATCAAGACTATAACAGCTAATTATAATTTACATTAACTTAAAACTATTTGGGTTTTATAAATAGACTATGCCAGAATATACAGTTCCTTCAGTTCATTTTCTAGACTAGTGCTTCTCAGCCTTCAAGGGGTGAGTGAGGAAGAACCAGGGAAGAGGTGAGGTGAAGCAGGGAACACCAAGCAGAGAAGGGTGCGTGGCCAACCACGATCCAACAGGAATGAAACACTATTTCTTAAAAACAGGCAGACATGAGGACGAAGTCCAATCTGTCTCTTTTTGGTCCTGTGATCTTACGTGAAAGTAACTCAGTGACACTAAAGAGTTGTTACTACTCCCTGAAGTTTTGGAAATTTATGAGAGCCTTATTTTATTTGTTACAAAAGCTGGCGGGGAGGAAATGGTTGAGGGAATGCTAAGTCCTACAATGATCAAGACAATGCTGCATAGTCGAGAAATTCTCCTGCAAACATTCTGGTTATGTACCACCATTCATATTAAAAAATATCTGGAGGTATGTAAATTAATCTTCCAGAAAAACAGCTACTAAAAAAATAAAAATAAAAGGAATTATTTCTTATTCAAAAATTTACTACGAGTTGATCAGTTTTTTTAAATTGAATTTTATTAGAAAATATTACTAATGGCAATGATCACTTATTACAACAGATACACATTAGTCTTTTCTGCAGCTGCCATATTCACGATTGCAATATATTTTTTAAAAATGCTAATACATGTAGGTTATACATATAAATTTTATTTTTATTTTTTTGAAACAGGATCTCGCTCTGCTGCCCAGGCTAGAGTGCAGTAGCACAATCATGGCTCACTGCAGCCTCAGCCTCCCAGACTCAAGCAATCCTTCCATCTCAGCCTCGTAAGTAGCTAGGACCACAGGCATGAGCTACCACATCCAGTTAATTTTTCATTTTTTGTAAAGCTGGGGTCTCACTTTGTTACCCAGGCTGGTCTCGAACTTCTGGGCTCAAGAGATCCTTCCACCTTGGCCTCCCAAAGTGCTGGGATTTACAGGTATGAGCCACCACTTCTGGTCCATGTAATGTCTTACTAGTTCATTGTCTTCTCAGGTAGCTATGCTTGAGCATTAAAAAAATCCTGTATGCTTCTCAATATTAACTGCATTCTTTCTCTTTCTTTACATGTGGGCATTATGGCCTCTTAAAAATTATCTAAGGCTGGGTGTGGTGCTCATGCCTGTAATCCCAGCACTCTGGGAGGCCGAGGCGGGCAGATCACTTGAGGTCAGCAGTTCATTTGGTCTCTACTAAAAATACAAAAATTAGCTGGGCTTGGTGGCAGGTGCCTGTAATCCCAGCTACTTGGGAGGCTGAGGCAGGAGAATTGCATGAACTGGGAGGTAGAGGTTGCAGTGAGCTGAGATCGCACCAGTGTACTCCAGTCTGGGTGACAGAGTACGACTCTGTCTCAAGAAAAAAAAAAAATTATCTAGGAACAGTAATGTGTGTAAGAAAGAGGTTAGAGAAAGGAGTGGTGGGTATCTGTGTTTCAGTTTCTTTAAGGGGACAGCAGGACTTCCTTCACGCTATACCATGAGCAGCACTGTACCGGCACTTAGTAAGTGCTCACTAATGGGTGCCTGTTAGTGTTATTTTCATTACCGGCAAATTCAAAATCTGCTTTTAACAAATATTTACCAGTGCAGAAGAAACAAAGTAAGCATTAAAACAGTAGTTCATTTTTCCTTATGTTGAATTAATTCATTTAAAACTGGGAAATTAAAATTGGAAAAGCAAAAAAAGACTTATCTTTCTTTTCCAGTCCATAAATGAAAATCAAGAATGAAGAACAAATACATTACATAAGACAATATTATAATTCCACTATTGACTTAGATAATCTTTATACATGCATAATATATGTACACATAACTTCTTGTTTAATATCACCTTTTAAAATACATGGAGTATTTGCTTCATCTAAAAATAATTATAGTAGCGTATCTGTTATCTTATTCACATGCATGTTTTAGCCAAATAAAATGATTTCTTTTACGTGCCTCTTTGTTGGGATAAATAAAGCTTAATTCAAGCATTTATATGTAGACCTTTCAACTTAGATATGGTTTTCCTTCCAAATAAAAATTTAAAAAGATTCCACCATACACTTATAAAATTAGTCTAAAGTCAAGACATACTTTAAAATATATACTATATCCTAAAGCCCAAAGAGTTACTAAGGACTTATCACCAAAGTATTTTGGAAGGCGAAAAAACCCTAAATTAAGGCACTAGAATTAAAAAGTCAAGTATAATTCAAAACAGCTTTGACAAACACACTCTGTTCACATATTGCCTCTTAAATTATAATTCTGGCTCAGTTAAAAAGTTAAAGGTTTCATTTCCCCTTCAAATTAACTATGTGAAAATCAAATTTTTGCTATAAATCAACATTAATGTAAAAGGAACCCACTATTTTAACCAAAGCATACTGTTTATCACTTAAATTGCTATGCAAAATACGTTTTTTACTTAAATTAGAGTCACATCATATATTTTCATAGAAAGAGTTTCTGCTTAGTGTGCTTACTAAGTTACCACTGAACTCACCACTTCAAAATCTCTATTGCTGTTGGGAAACTAGCATAATGAACAGCATACCTTTATGAATCACCTCTGATTAGTTTCAAAGATTGTATAAAATGGAATACTCTTGGCAGGGTAAGGCTCATACCAGCCCTCTACTCTATTATCTTACTCCAGTGCCTTTGCCAGATTCTGCACTTTTTTCTTCTAGACTTGTGATTGGATATACTCAGATTAAATAATACGATGAAAATATTAACTCAGACTGAAAGCAATTAAAAAAATGAAGTCAATGACTGATACATGGAAAAAATTAAGTAGTCAAGACTTTTCTACTATAAATATGCTCAACTTGATTCTCAAATGTATAAAAAAAAATTGTTCATGAAAGAAAAAAATGTTATATTACTTTTTTATAAAAAACTATAGAACAGTGGTTCTGAAACTTGACTATGCATCAGAATCACCCACCAGAAGACCTGATTACACAGACTGTTGGGCTCATGTGATGATGTCAGGGAAGGGGCTGGACAGGCTGCATTTCTTTTTGTTTTCTGAGACAGTCTCGCTCAGTCGCCCAGGCTGGAGTGCAGTGGTATGATCTCAGCTCACTGCAATCTCCGCTCCCAGGTTCAAGTGATTCTCCTGCCTCAGTTTCCCGAGTAGCTGGGATTACAGGCACCCACAACCATGTCTGGCTAATTTTTGTATTTTTAGTAGAGACGGGGTTTCGCCATGTTGGCCAGGCTGGTCTCGAATTCCTGACCTCAACTGATACGCCTGCTTTGGCTTCGCAAAGTGCTGGGATTCCAGGCGTGAGCCACCATGCCCGGCCAACAGGATGTATTTCTAACAAGTCCCCAAGGAGGGCAGATGCTGCTGATCCAGGGACCCCACTTGAGGAAACACAATCCATATGACCACACCATTGCTCAGGGATGAGAGCTCTATGCTTATCAAGACAAAATTTTCACACATTCCAGATGATGAAGAAGTAGATCAAAAACTTCACCAAAGGCATGGTATGAGGTTTCTTTAAAAAAAAAAAAAATGGTGAAGAGAACTAAAAATACATTTTTTTAAACAAATAAAAATGAACCAAAGTTTTACTGGATTTGAAAGGAAATTCTACAGATCAATAAAATTTTCCTATTTTCCCCATGAAATAAAGCCAGATTTCATAGTATTTAGAAACGTGTTGGCTTATAATTTACAATCATCTCACATCTTTTGTATCATGAAGCCAGATATAAATAACATAAACCAGTATAATCAGTTTTTGTAAATGAAATATAATAATTTAAAAGAAGCTCAAGAAAGACTTGTGATTACTGGAAATTCTTAAATGACACACAAAAAGAAGGTGGCACAAGAAATGCTTACCCCCTTCGGCTCTGGAACAATCAAATGCGTGCATTTCTTATTGAGGGTTAGCTGGCAATCCCCCCCATAGAACGTAACCAAAGCCCACAGGGCACTTCTGTCTTCAGATGACACCTGACAGAAAAGTAGAAAGAAGGCTTTTACCATAAATCTCAACCTGTGCATGACTGTATTTTCATTTTAGCAATATACTACAACAATTCTGTTTCTCCCTTAATAAAATTAACCTAAGAATATTTGTGGAAAAAATAGAGAAGCTCTTACTTATCTGCTTATTATAATAAAAACTTCTATCGCAATAGTTTTACAGATATAAATTACTTATTTTTGCCTTGTCACCAAATGAATTTAAAAATATTTATATCCACATTCCAAAAAGCAGAATGGAGGATTATTTCAGTCTATAACAAAAATAGACAGGGGAAAAAAAGCAGGAAGATGTAGTACGCCATTCCAGCTTTCATTTGTGTCACTTTTGAAAATGTTTTAATACAACAGCAATACCAAAATCGTATTTAGGAATGCCTTTATGCTAATGGATAACAAATACTAATTATGAGATGATTAAAATAAAAACAAAGATAAAAATACGGTGGCTTATAAGTTCAGGGGAAAATGTAAATATTACTTAACACAGGAAAGAAAGACAGCAAGCATAAAAGGAAAAATTCTCATGCTTGCGCGGTGATGAAGTGGCGACCCCAGATACAATGACTTATGTGGTCAAACAGGCTTTCACTGGAACAACAGAAACAGCTACCATTTATTGCCTGCCTACTATGTGCCAGGAACTGTGCCAAGTACTTTATCTATGCATCTAACCCTTATAACCACCATGTGAAACAGGAATCATTAGCCCCATTTAAAGATAAGGAAACACTAAATTACACCTAATAATTGGAAAAGCTGGCTTTTAAAACCCAGGTCTGTCTATACCCAGGTCTAACTCCAAACTGGATCTTTCTACTGTTCTCTAGTGCTTCTCTAAGGGCAGTTACTGATGGGAAAGTCAAAAATAACTTCTTAAAAAATGAAACTTTAGAGTCTGAAAAGCAAAAGAATATTTAAGAAAAATAAAGATATGAGCATTATTTTCTAAGATAATCATTTAACCAAGTAAATTTTTTCTGGATAAATTTATTGTAAGTTGAGGATTATAGTTGTTGAAGAATCCGGAACTTTGTCTCAAGTTAATTTTTTAACAGTATTAATAATAGCATTTTAATCTCTTTTTAACTGCCAGTATGCAGCTTGAAAATAATTTAGCATTCTTCATCTACTCTTATCCATTTTACAAACATTTCTAGAAATTATTTTGTACTACACACTACTCTATGAATATTAACAAGAACATGTTAGCTTTCTAAAATCACCTTTCAAATCATTATTTTATATCTTGTTAATTTAGTAAGTCAATGTCACATTTCAGAAGACCGGACCAGGTTATTTTTATTAGAGGCTTTCACAAAAACACTTATATCCTGCAGCTTTTGGAGAGCTGAGATTTAATTATATGATAATACAGATTAATCCAATGAGTCATTATATAATCTTTATTAAAAATGAAATTAAAAAACATAATCTAGAGATGCCTTTATTACCAAGATTTGGCTATGCGTTCAGCTGAATATTCTTTTTATTTCACTGACTGAAGTAGATCTAGTCCTATACCCTACTTGGCCTGTACCACAGACCTCAACAGGGTGCAGTATATTGCTGTGGAAAGAACATCACATAGGGAGGAATGGAGGAGATATGGAATTAACACAACACCTCCAATAACTAATTTATGTCAACTTGGAAAACTTCCATAACCCAGCTTCTTCACTGATGTACGTTTGGATTAAATGACTCTGAACATCCATACCAGCTCATTTAATGAATCTCCATCAGCACCATTAATAATTAAGAATGCTCTTTCCACACCAAAATGTTAACAATAGTTACTTAGTGGTGACAGGATTACGGGGACATTTTTATTTTCATTTTTATACTTTTCTGTATTTTCCAAATTTTCAAAAGCATTAATTTTATAATTGGGGAAAAGTGCTTTTCTTTTTTAAAATCCATTTTTCCAAAATACCAATCTTATCATGTTGGCCAATAAACCTTTGATGTCTCCTCAGTGCTGTAAGGTTAAACCCCAAAGACTCCCCTGTGGTGTCCTGGCCCTTCCTGTCTGGCTGGCTCCTAACCACCTCCTCCTGCCCATTGGCACTGCCCCCGCATGCACCTGCAGTCCTTACCATGTTCTGTTTCCCTGTGCCCCGGCTGTACCCACCCTCAGTCCTCCTCCTTTAAGACTCGGCTCAGGTAGCATTACCACTGTACTCCCACAGCAAGCTGGACAGAAATCTAAATACCCTTACACTCTACAACTATCTGCTTGCTTGTCTGTCCTCCCAACTATACTCCAAAGCAACCAGGAGCAGACGATTAGAATTTCAAGTCTGTGCCCCCGGTAATAAAAGCTTTCCTTTAAACCAATCAGGAACACTCCCTTCTCCTTCAGGCCTCACCACCCCCAATAAAAAACTCCTTGATTCCAGCTTCCAGGACTTTCTCCTTGTCCAGTCTTAATTATGAACTCCAACACTCCTTATTAAAGAGTCTTATGTGATGTCCTAAACTTCTCTGAGATCTGTCATAGTACCTAGTACAGTGCAAGGCACATGGGTAGGCAGTCAAGAAATACTGTTGATCGAGATACAGAATGGAAAGGACTTTTTAGTCTTCTAGATTTAAATCATGACCTGGCCAGGCTCTCCATTACACTCTTGACCTATTCCCCAAAACCTACCCAGCACATTACAACAGAGGCCTCGGCCTGAATCAATACCGGGTCAGAAGAAGGCAGATGATCTCTGTGCTTCCCAACTTCTGCTGGACAAGCTCCCTTCCCTACCTCTCCCTGGGAGAGCTCTGGAAGACTCCAACAAAGAGCTCCAGCTTGTATCAACACCCTGACGGGGAAAAGACAGAAGGTCACTGAGAACCACCAAGCAAACAGTCCTTTTGTAAAGCTGGGGTCCTGCCTGGCGTGTGCATGTGAGCATGTGTGCGCATGGGTGTCCCAGTGTGCAGAAAAGGTGCAGATCCCTCTGACAGTCTCCAATCAGTTCAGAATAACCACCGTGAGCACTGCCTGTTTCCGTACCTGGTGCCCACTTTCTTTTCTGCGTATGTTGCAGCGTAACGTATTTGCCCAAGGTCTGTCCCCTCCTAGACTGTATGTTTACTGAGAGAGAAATTGCATCTTAATTAATGTGTACCCCTCTGCACTGCTCCTGTCACAAAAGAAGTGCCCATCAAGGATTTGTTGGACCAAAGTCCCTTAGCTGCACACTGTACATATGTTTGTTAACATATCTTAAAACCGAAATAACATTTTTTTTTAGCAACCACAAAATATTCGTGCTCCCAAAGCACTTTTCTTAAACTACTATTTCCAGGGTTTCTTCATAGAAGTGACTATTAAAGTCTTCCCTATCCCTATTTGCACAATCTTTTTCAACTTAAAAGAAATGCATTTATTTTACCCCATGACACACTGGGGACATCAATTCATCATGCTAAGTGATGAACTGCGTAAGTACAGTAAGCCCATAAAGATCATACTAATTCTGGATGGTGAATTTTCTTATCCACTGAATTTGCTAAAAGGATATAAAACACTATCAAAGATCTTGCTAACAAATTAACCTTTTTGTCCACCATTGACCCAGCCACTCCCCTTGATGAGTTCAGCACCAAGGTAAAATTCGACCTTTCATCTGACAGTGGGTGAGCAGTGCCTCTGCCCAGTTTGTCACCAGCAGGGTCCCTTCCCAGACCACACAATCAAATGACACTATTCCACTGCTAAGAATCGAGCTATTTATGTATGTTCTCTGACCAGTTTGCTCACTCAGTTGTTTCTTTATGGATATCCATCTTCCTATTCCCACAGGGACTACATCGGTCACTTCATCATGAGAACCCAACATCTACTTAGACCCCTCAGCCTGCGACTGAGCCAACTGATATTCCTGTTTTACTTTCTATCATCCTTTTCCTCCTCTTCCTGGGTCACAGAATAGGACTGAGGATACACACAAACCTATGTACAACTACCTCCTACCAATTTATGTTCTAAATCTTTACCTAGGTTGTTGTTATTTCCCAGCAATAAAAATAAAAATGATTAAGTCTGACTTTATCTTTGCTTCTAAAAATAATATCCTGCTCCTCTAGTGTCACCTGTTTTCAAGCTCCTTCTTTCATTCCTCCCCAAATCTCTCTAACAATGCATGCTATCCAAGGCTCGACTCCCAGTTATCTGCTCCTCTCTCTATTATGCTCTGCGGGAATTTCCTTCATGCCACAGGATCTCCAAGTTCCTACACTTCCATACCTGATCAACAGCCCAAAGTGTGTTTCAAACCAACGTCATCATCTCTCCTCGCCAATCAGGCTCCTCTCTATTTCCCATCTCCATCAGTGATGCTGCCACTTTACTGGTGCTCCCCGCGTGAAACAATGACATAATGTTTGGCTCCTGATCCCCATGTGAAGACACCGCCATGGGATCTGGCACAGGGAGGTATACAGTAAGCATCGGCTTCTCATTCTTTTTAGCACAAGCATCCCACGTCCCCAATACCTGCTGAGTCCCATCTGTTGCTAAGGCCCATGTTGTACTTGCTACCCCAAATCCAATCTCCATTTGTCAGAACTCCAGCCTCTGTCCTGCCCTGCAAGTCATACCCAGAGCTCCTAAACCAGTTTACCCGCAATGATCACAAGTGATTCTAATTTTGTTTGCTTTTTTGTTTCCCAAGTTTTCTGAGGTAAATATTTGTAATCCAAAATTAAATAATGAGAAAAAAAGAGTGATGAAACATCCTGCTACCTACTTTACCCACTTCAAACTCATATACCTTGGTTACCCATCATCTCTACCCATCTATCTGCCTGACCACTTCTTCTTCTACATGCCAGTGCACACCCTTGGCTGACACCGATACCTTCTTACCTAGCCTCTTGTGCACTGCTGACTTCTCCTTCCACCTTGCTCTATGCAGAATGCCTTCCTCCCTTGCCCGTTTCCTCCAATCCTGCCCATTCTTTCTGGTCCGCTCAGACCTGCCATCCCCTCTATCAAGGCTCCTTGCCTCACAATCCAGACCAATGCCCTCTTTCCTAAGCTCATACAGTCACACCTGTGCCCCTTGAGTTGTCATACATGTATCATGTATGTATGTCTATACTATAACCTAATTTATTACGTCTATTATATTACAGTCCATTACAAATTAAACTCTGTTAAACATAACTATTAGTTCTTTGGAAGACTAATAATATTCTCTGGTGCTAAACTCATAGTTAATATTTAACAATGTCTAATCACCTCATTTTAAACCCTATAATCATCTTATACTCACATACTTTTGATTTTTTTATTTATTTCACCAAATCAAGTCTTCAAAATCCCATGTCATTGTGACCTTCATCTCTGAAAAACGCCCACAGGACTCCCTGTCCCTGTCCCAAACTCAGCGTGGCCCTTCTTCCTCTCTCCCTTTCTTATTCAATTGGAATCTTTTCTGCATAGTTGGCTCTGAGTCTCTGAAGCCCAGAAATCCAACCAATGCAAATAAAATTAAATTTAAAAATTCACATTTTAGCCAAAGTACATTGTGTTTATACATAAGTAGTAATGCTTCCATTTTTAAAACTTTCCTGATACGTTGATTATAAATTTGGAACATACAGAGAAGTAGAGGAAAACAATAAAAAATTACATGTAATCATAGCACTCAGCATTTAAGTTTTTCTCATTTTAGCCAGCTTTAAAGATCATTCATGTAAACATACACTTATAACAGATATGAAAAAACATTGCAAAATACAAATACCAACAAAATTCCTGTTAAAGAGATTTTTTTAAAAAGCCAATTTTGCTATTTGAAGAATCTCCATCAAATTGATGTCACAAAAACAAAAACAGGATTTTAGAGAACTTCCAGAACACAAGAGACACAAACAAAAACACAGTAACGATAGGTAAATTTACTTACTGCTTGGACAGAGGAGAGGGATCAAGTTTAGACTGGTGATATCCTTTGTATTAACTGTTGAGCCTGGCCAACAACCTAACAATGCTAAATCAAATACTACCCAGCTCCATAATCGTCTATCACAAAAGCATAAGGAAAAGCAAGATTATAACCAAATTTCTTTCCATCTCACCTAATAACCTGGATGTGCCCCTGTCTCAAAGGTGTGTACAGAGAAAGATGACAAAATACCTTCTCAAAAGTACCACCTGTGAGCACCAAAATGACAGCCTTGGATAAGGACTGTCAGGTCAAGTGAGATGGGATATTCTATGGTGAACTTTTACCTTCCTAAGGACCACTGATTTTAAACAAATTACTCCATGTAATTTTAAAAAGACTTTAAACAATAACAACTTGATTTTTTTTCTAATAGTTTTTTATTATGATTTGAGGTTTTTCTTAGTTGGGGGTTAGAAAAACAAAATACAACAAAGAAATATTAAATATTCAGATACCTAGAACTCACCACTGTTAACATTTTGGTTCCTCATTTCAGATACCTCTTATATACTTTATTTGGTTGGTGTAATATTGTATATACCTATGCTATAGCCTGCTTTTGCTGCTCAAAACATTTCCCATGTCTTTACATGTTTTCATAAAACAGAATTCAAAAACAGCTAAGCAGCTAGACTACTGTATATGTATATATAACAGGTTTCTCAAACATTCTCAAACAGTAGATGACCTGATTGTTTCCGATTTCACCATCTTACAAACAACGCTTACAAGTAAGTGTGAGCACCTTTATGTGCCAGTCTGTCTTTACTTCCACCAACCTGGGGTAAGTTTCTAAACATAACAGAAACGCAGGTGAAAACGAAGTAAGTATTTTAAGGCTCTTGACACTGTTCGCCTTTCCTAGGAAGCTGCTGCACTGACTCCCCTTTCTGCAGGCAGGAAGCTTGAGTGTCTGTCCTCAGCATCTCCACCAGCACTGAACACACTGTTACAAATTCGATGAGCAAAAATTCTTATCTCATTGCCATTAAAATATTCATATCTTTGATTATAAAGTGTATCAAATATTTTGTTATATTATTAGTAATTCCTCTTTATAGCTCCTAAATTCATTTCTCTGCCTTATCTGTTAAGGTCTTTTTTATTCTTATTGATCTGTATGATCCCTTTATTTATCAAGAAAATTCTTTGCCTGTATTTCTAACTGAATTTTCCTTGTTATCTTTTAATTTCATTTTTAATATTTTTTCATTTGAAGTTTTAAGCCTTTGCAATTTTTTAAATAAGACCATTTTCACCCATCAGAAACTTTAAATCTTAAAAGCAAGCACAAATATTTAAATAATTTTAAGTGTCATGAGTTCATATTAAATATAAAGTCAGTTTAGGGAACAGCTTCTCTAAAACAGGTTAACAAACAGCTCATAAATCCAATCATACAAAAACTCAGAAGTGTCACATGTAAATAACGCAAGACTAACTATAACCATGCTTACCTGAGAAAGGCAGGCAGTGATTCCAAAAAAAATCTGACATGATTCTGGAGAAAAACCATTTACTCTGTTTGACAGTTATTAAGATTACAATGAAATAAGATCAGTGCAACCTGTACTTCACTAACAGATATTACCCACCCCCCTCCATCCCCACTCAGTCCATTTAGGAAAGAGACAGACTTAAGATAGCCAAAGAAGAGTAAAGGGCAGAATGGAATCCAAGAGAAGTGGGTGGCACAGAAAGAACTGAGTGCTTTTCTGTAAAGTACATTTTGAAATCTAATCTGTCCACTTATATCATAAATCAAATGGGTAAAACATACTTAACAGGGGGAAGCCTTTTGACTTCTGATAGCTAGCTAACTATATACACATGTATAAACACACACATGCATACACACATACATACACACATATGGCATAGCAATTATTTTAAAAGCAAAATTAAAATGTCTTAAGTTTCTTTTAGAATGAAACATTGTGACTGCTTCTATTGCTCAGTAGGAAGAATCCTTAAAAGAGCTTGATTGAACTCTGGTTTTATTATCTCTAACGTTGTGAACTCAGGCAAGACAACTGTGAGCTTCAACTTCCCCTTTTTTAGAACAAAAGTTGGAACATGTAATTCCAAAGATCCTTCCTACTTCTAAAGCTGATCTTAAAAATTCATTCAGAATCCCTAAGGAGCGCTAACTACACATCACACATTGGGAGTTTAACAAGACACAAGGCAGTTACGATCTACATGTGCCTGTAATTCATAGTCAATTCAGAGCAAACAGTGACTTTTTCTGAATAATTTGGAGTGTGTAGAATTCAAAAGGGGTCAAAGTATTACTTCTTTCCCTATAGTAGAAAAATATACCTACTGAGATAGGTGAATCAAGAAAAATATCAGCTTAAAAATTCTATTCCAATTTTGAAGTCTCCTATAGAGGTATACAGATGACTTATAAATACTTGAGACTTCCCTGACTATAAAAACTCTGTAGACTACAATCTGATGCCTTCAGCCCCATTATCCAAGATCTGTTTCCATCCTCTTCCTACCTTAACTCATGGATTTTCTTCTTCCAAAGACTTGGGGAAACATTAACAAAGGCAAATCTCAGAGCACACTGACTACCAGTAAGTCTCCAGGGCTCCCTTGTTTGTTCTTATGGATAGACAAGTAAGAGCTCAAAGAAGATCCCATCAGCCAGGCGCGGTGCCTCACCCCTGTAATCCCAGTACTTTGGGAGGCCGAGATGGGCAGATCATGAGGTCTAGAGATCGAGAGCATCCTGGCCAACATGGTGAAACCCCGTCTCTACTACTAATACAAAAGTCTGCTGGGCATGGTGGCACGCACCTGTTGTCCTAGCTACTTGGGAGGCTGAGGCCAGGAGAATCTCTCGAACCCTGGAGACAGAGGTTGCAGTGAGCCGAAATCGCACCACTGTACTACAGCCTGGGCAACAGAACAAGAATCCATCTCAAAAAAAAAAAAAAAAAAAAAAAAGAAGATCCCAGCTTCTTAAGGAGTCTTGTACAGAGAGGAAAGGATCTAGTACAGCAAAATTAGCATCTTAGCTCTATTCCCAATCTTTTTCACTTCTTATAAAAATAATAACAACAAAATAAAAACAGGAATTCATTTCCTTCAACTCTTTAAGCTACGTACAAGAAATATAAGAACCTCTGAGGTGGAGTTGCTAAAGTTCTACACATCCTCCAAGAACTGCTTCTAGAGGGATGTTCTCTGTTTCTCTGTGGTTCTCTATAAATATTTCATTATAGTAAGTTTCCTTCCATCTACATTGATTCAATGGGTAATAAGTGCATTCAACAGAACTGCCTGGCATAGCTGCAAAATAAAATAGAGCACATGACATAATATCCTGCCAGGTCTAAAATTTTAGCAACTGTATGGGTATCAGGTACTTGCAAAAGAAATAATTTCCGCAAGCAGTTACACTTGGAATAACAGTCCAGTAAAGCATCATCCTTTTAGGATGAAAAAGAAGCCACCAGGCCTAGAAGAGTGAACAGCAGGCCTATAGAATGCCTCATTTCTGACCCCTGACACAGTGCCAGGGCAGGGGCACATCCAAGAAATGCTCCATGAGCGAAGAAGGCAAGCAAGGAAGCTCCCTGAGGGCAGAAATGCTCTTCTGCACCACTCTATTTTCAGTACTCAACCCACAACACGTGTGCGATGAATTAACACTCCTTCTACCCAATGCAGTTAAAAGGATTAACAATGTATAAAACTAAAAATTTTCTTCTCATGTTTTCTTCCCCAATTTACTCTTCACAATTCATGATTTGATTCACATAGACTCAGAATTTTAGTAATATTCCTCATCTAGCTATCACCACAAAAGCTGAAGAGAACCAGAACTCCTGCCTCCAGTTCTGGCCTAAAGCTACTTGTCACAGCTGAGCCCCCTTTCAACATGAGTAATGACAAGGATCAGGTACATAAAATTTGAAACAGGATGGAAAATAGTAGGAATATAAGATATAGACGAAACAATCCGTCCTAACAAATGAATCCACTTTTCATTCCATAACTATCATTTCTTTCAGTCCTAAACCCAGTTACCCTTTCTCTCCTCCCTCCTCCACAAAAAGGATACGGCAAAAGAGCTCCACACTGAACGGACAGAATCACCCAAGAAGGCTGAAAAAGAAAAGATTAAATCAAAAAGTATTCTCAATTTACAAGTGGCATGTTATTATTAGTGTTGTTCTTAGAAATTAAAAGGCTCTGTTATAACCTATTTTAAAACATCCAGATTACAAGTATGTATATTCAAACAGAAATATTATAGTCAAAGATTACTTACTAATGCCCAAGATGAAAAACCCAATCACAGAATGAAGTACTACCATATTTTTTAAAAAAATATGTACAAACATTTAAGTTTCAGGTTTACACATTTATTACTGCCGACTCCATGACTAGAAGGACAGGGGAACTGCCACCCGTTCTGCCCCACCACCGCCTCCACCTCGTCCAGGGCATAGACAGTCCCTCATCTGCTCCTTTTTTGAATCCCAAATTCAATCAAGTCCAAACTCACGAGGTTTTTGTTTGTTTGTTTTAGTGAAGTCAAATAGATACAATGTTTGTAAGCCACAAAAATTATTTCTCACTGCCTGAGAATCTTTTTATAAACTCTAAAACTAAGATTAATTATAAAACAGATTAATTACTACCTTTCTGGGTAATTTATATTTTTCAGAAAAATCTTTCTATATTTAATTTTCATAATTACACAAATCATTATCCTGATAGCTCTATTTCACAAAATTACTATCTAAAAATGTTGTAATGCCCCCATTACTACATTCTGGAAGGCAGCTCATTTCCAGAAACTTCAGCCAACTGAAACATACATATATACTCATTACCCACCCATCAATTCATTCATCAAATATTTATTGAGAATCTATTTTATGCAGAGATGGTGCAAGGCGCTGGGGATATAAAAATGAAAAAGAGAAAAGCAGTCTTTGCTCTCCTGCAACTCATTTTCCAAGCTAATGATCTTCAAGCTATTTTTGTTATGTACACCTTAAATAAATTTCAGACAATGAAATGCTCCCCTTATCATTTTTTAGATGACATCTACAATTTTTCAGCGTAACTTTAAATAAGCATATTTTCTGTGAGAAGAGGAATATTAAACAATTTATGAAATAAAATAAAGATTGGCAGCTCTACCTGGGATAATTATTTCATGATGATTTGACATTTTACCAGAGGTTTTAACTACGTTATTGGATTAGTTAACCGAAACCTGAAAGAAGGCACTTAATCCTTATTCAACATATCTTCACATTTTTTGATAGTCCTAGAAAAATTCCAGTTAAATTTTTAAAAATGGGCCAGCATCAGGAATCTGTATTGGCCTTGACACTTCTGAATTCAGGACATCTTCACATCGGCCAAGCTTTCCTCTCAACAGCGACTCCCAGAAACCCCTCTCTGCTCATGCTCCCATGTTTCAGCTCTAAGGGAAGAGGCCCAAAAACCAGTCTTGCTAGTCGTCCTTTTGTCTGGTGAATTTTCAGAGCCTGGGGCAATGCACTATAAGATTAGGATGGGAGAAGGTCTGATCATTCCTGTGTAAAGTGGGAGGGGGCCACTGTGACCACAGGTTATGTTCTCAGGCAGCTTTAGGAAGGGTCAGTCTGGAAATGTATCACCTTACAACCATCCATCCACTCAGCATACATGCTGAAAATCTTCCCCCAGGGAGCCTGGGTAGGGTATTCCAGTTTAAAGACTGCTGGCTACCACAAAGTCCCATTCAACCAGAATAGAATCACTCTGAGGCCCTAATTTAGATAAGTTTAGATAAAGTAATGCAAAGGTAGGAAGTAGGCCACAGTATAAAGCAGAAATGGAGAATTATAAAAGCAAAGTAATAAAGAACTATTTATCCCAAAGGCAAAGAACAATATATAAAAATAAGCCTGGTCAATCCCAGCACTTTGGGAGGCTAAGGCAGGCGGATCACTTCAGTTGAGGGTTGAGACCAGCGTGGCCAACATGTGAAATCCCGTCTCTACTAAAAATGCACAAATTAGCTGGGCATGGTGGCACAGGCCTGTAGTCCCAGCTACTCAGGAGGCTAAGAGAGGAGAATCGCTTGAACCCGGGAGGCAGAGGTTGCAGTGAGCCAAGAACACGCCAACGCAGTTCAGCCTGGGAGATTCTGACTCAAAAAAAATTACATAAAATAAGCCCACTACAAGTCAGCAAAATTAGCATTTCCAATGATGCCCAAAGGCCACTGAGAAAAATACCTCAATTAAAAAAATAATTTTAAAAGTTTTGGTGCCTAAAGAAGCAAGACACCAAAGTTTAAAACATTTATAAAATTCAAATATGTAAATGACAGGTAAACTGTCACTGTGCATAATAATGCCTTATTTTTAAAATGCATTGTCAAACTTAATATCAAGGTAAAGGCCAAGGGATATGCCTGTAGGGAACCAGGTCTCAGCCTTCAGTCAGCTGAATTCAGACTCAACTATTAGCAGCAGGATCCAAAATCAGACAGGCCCATAAGGTTCAAACTAAGAATACTAGGATCTACTCAAACTATCTTAGAGTGAAGGCAAACTGTTGGATCAGCTCCAAAATACTCTACCACCTTGTAACATAACACAGTAGTCCCTGGACAATACAGGTGCTGTCACAAATTACAAGCAGGCTGGAATGCTACTGAGTACAGATGAAATATGTCTGTCACTCATTTTAAAATACTATAGCCAGAGGGGGAAAAAGTTGGGTTCGAATACAGTAAACTACCTTGGCAAAATGATGATAATCCTAGAAGCTAACTGCTAATTGTACAAGTAACAGTATTTTTTTTTTTTTTTTTTGAGACGGAGTTTCGCTCTTGTTATCCAGGCTGGAGTGCAATGGCGCGATCTCGGCTCACCGCAACCTCCGCCTCCTGGGTTCAAGCATTTCTCCTGCCTCAGCCTCCCGAGTAGCTGGGACTACAGGCACGTGCCACCATGCCCAGCTAATTTTTTTTTTTTTTTGTATTTTTAGTAGAGACGGGGTTTCACCATGTTGACGAGGACGGTCTCGATCTCTTGACCTCGTGATCCACCCGCCTCGGCCTCCCAAAGTGCTGGGATTACAGGCATGAGCCACCGCGCCCGGCCTTAGCCTTATTATATACAGACTTTCCCAGGAATATGAATACTGTGTAAAATGAAGGAGGATTGCTTTGTTTAGTTCAGAACTTTACAGGAATTGATGACCATTCTGAAATGTCACCTCACAGCGTCGACCCCACTTGTGGGGTGTGAGATCAATCTGCAATTGCAGCAGCTATAGGCGGTGACTACATACAGCAGCAGCCATGACCGAGTGCTCACACAACGAAATCTATACTTATTATTTACTTTCCTTTTATTTTTCCTTCACATTTCAGTTTGGACAATTTATATATACATATTTTAAAGGTTGGCTTACCTATCGATTCACTTCTAGATAATACGGGGGGGTGCTAACAAAGTTTTTATTACAAAAAGGGGGTTTGGGGCCAGGCAGGTTTAAGAACTACCTCAGATAGTTGGCCTGGCAACAATAACGTAGGCCCCAAGAATGTGTTAGTAAGATTGCCCTTTCACAGAAAATCTGCCCGAGGTATGCAAAGCCACTTTAATGAGACAATAGCTCCAGGCTATTGTCTGAGAGAAAGAAAGTTTGTAGGAAGGGGAAGGGACAAGGATACTGTCCCTACAACTAGGACAATGAAGCAAGCCAGGGACAAAAACATGTTTCAAAGAAGAGGGCGCCTCAGCTCAGGACCTCATCCCTGTGGTAAGTCACACAAAGGGGCATTGGGTAAAGGAACCAGGAAATCTGCTGATACTCAGTCTTCACAAAGGGGTCTGCATCCACAGTGGGTCTGAGCTAGCCACACTGAAACAAGCCCACGAGCGCATGAGCGTGACTGTTACCACCACAAATTCAGAGTCATTCTGACTTCTTTCTGCAGCAGTCTCAAGAGTCTGGTTTATAAACAGCTTCTCTTGAGATAGAGCCACTTTCACATTTATTTTCAAAATTCGAGTTTCTGGCCAGGCGTGGTGGCTCACACCTGTAATCCCAGCACTTTGGGAGGGTCGAGGTGGGCAGATCACTTGGGGTCAAGAGTTCGAGACCAGCCTGGTCAACACGGTGAAACCCCGTCTTTAATAAAAATACAAAAATTAGCTGTCTTTAATAAAAATACAAAAATTAGGTGGCGTACAACAGTAATCCCAGCTATTTAGGAGGCTGAAACTCGAGAATAGCTTTAACCTGGTAGATGGTTATGGTAGTGAGCAAAGATCACACCAGTGCACTCTAGACTGGGGCAACAAAGTGAGATTTCAACTCAAAAAAAAAAAAAGGAAAGAAAAGAAATTCAAGTTTGTAAGCCTACAAGGCAGTTTCCGATCCTGGGTACTGGGGAGGTCACCACTTCCCCAGGACCCAGGTGGCTTCTCCAGCCCTGCAATTTGACTTAATGGCAATCTTTCTATTTTTTTTCCCTATTTCTTTTTTTTTAAGAGCTAGTGTCTCACTGTGTTGCCCAGACTGGAGTCCGGTAGCTATTCAGGTGTGATCACAGTACGTGGCAGCCTTGAACTGCTGGCCTCAAGCAATCCATCCACCTCAGTCTACCAAGTAGCTGGGACTACAGGTGAGTGCCACTGCACCAGGCTGGCAATCTTTCTTAATCCGTAACACTGTTATTATTAAACCACAGTAACTTTCACACTGATTTCTTTTTAAGGCAAAGCATTTAATAACATGAAGAGGGAATAAAACGGTAGTGGTATAGAACGATTTTAAAACAAATACTTAATAGAGAAGATCTGAAATAAAATTGAAACATCAGAATTACAAAATTTAACACATTTTTAAAACCTACATTTCAACAGAAGTCAACCAACTTATTAGCCCTAACAGAGTAGTACAGCAGGTAAACAACATCTGAACAATTCTCCCACCAGCTGAATCCCCCATTTTCTGTAATAAATTACCCATAGGTCAAGTTGGATACGGTCCAGAAGACTACTGGGTGGACAATGTGACTAAAGGTCACTGTGACCCTTGTCAGAAAGGAGTTCAGCAACACAGTTAACGGGGGACTCCCTTCAGCTAACTGAAAATCAGCACCACTTGCCACAGTGGGGATGGGAAAGTAACTCAGTCCTAAATGTCACCTCCTGAGAGCCTTAGCCCACTTTTGGAATCAAATACACTCTAACGATAATTCAAACACCCATGTGATTGAAGGCATCAGATCTGTTTCCCATGACAGGTTGCCTTGGCTTAGAAAACTTCCAGGCAGTGGTAATGTGGTGAGTTCTGTAGCAGGCATAAAGGATGACCTAGAATTACTTAATGACATACAGAAACCGTTGCTCTACCTTGGTTTAGCGGAAAGGGCCTGAAAGTAAGGTAAGTTACTGAGATGTTAAAGATGTCAACAGTTACGTGGCAACTTTCCACATAAAACGAGACTTTAGGTATAGGCACAGTGGCTCATGCCTGTCATCCCAGCACTTTGGGAGGACGAGGTCGGATCACTTGACATCAGGAGCCTGGCCAACATGGTAAAACCCTGTCTCTACTAAAAATACAAAAAATCAGCCGGGCATGGTGGCAGGCGCCTGTAAGTCCAGCTACTCAGGAGGCTGAGGCATGAGAACTGCTTGAACCCCGGAGGCGGCAGGTGAAGTAAGCCGAGATCACACTATTGTACTCCAGCCTGGGCAACAGAGTAAGACTCTGTCTCAAAAAAAAGTGAAAAAATAAAAAATAAAACAGGACTTTAGCAAAGACCCTGAAAAGAGCTATACTGAAACTTCAATGTAGTGCTTGCATGATACATGAGGAAAAGATATAAAAGAAATTGTATTTACTACTGACCTTTACAACAGGTAAGTCAAAGACTTCCCGAGCTTCTCCAACCTCTGGATTATCCCCATCCTCTGAGATTATGTGTGACGCTAGTGCATTGTAGGAAACTTCCTTCGCTTTTCCAGCTTTCAGAAGCTGAATAACCTAAAAAGCAAGAAAATCCGCACAAGTTAAAATGGACAATACTGTACTGCACTCCTGATTTATATAAATAATTATTGGGCATAATGGAAATTTTTAATAAAATACACCATATTTTCCACATAAAAACTAACAGCCTTTTACTCTGAATAATATGCCAATGAAACTTTTGGGGACAATAAAAGGCAGCAAATCTTGACTCACTGACCAAGTAATGGAGGCTATTGTGAGTCAAGTGCTGGACACGATGTGTCCTCAAGACAGACAGGCTGGACAGACCAGGACACAGCACAGTCACTGCCGTGGCAGGGCCATGCACATGGCACTCCTGGGCTTCCAACTTAAAGGCTGGGCATGGGGAGTTTCACCACAATTAAGGAAAGATTCTGAATGAGGAGATAATGAGAAGAACCCTCGTGAACATCTGGGTGTCAGGCAAAACTCCATACACCGAGGAAGGAGGAGGGAGCAGCGTTGAAGGCACCAGACCATAAATGGGCTTTCTAACACCCTGTGCAAAAGTCTGCTTCATTCTGGGGTATCTGCAGGGACACTGCAGGATTTCACACAGGAAAAGTAGCATAGATTTCATAGAAAGATGACTGTGTGGAAAGAATGGATTGGGTTGGCTGGCTAGGTTTGGTTGGCTGGGTGACTAAAGGCCTGTTAAGAAACAAGTGCAATAATCCAGGTCAAAGAGGCATCCAATAAAGGGATGTCACGAGGGGCAGAAAGGAGGAGGATGAGAAAGAATTGGGAAGCCCTGGTGTCTAGAAGAGGCATAAGCACAAGAGCAAAGTCCAGACTGAAATGGTGGGGTAAGAGGACCAGTCACTAAGGAAGATATTAAAGGGCGGCGGGTGGGGGACAGAGCTGAGAGCGTGCCACTGCACTGCAGCCTGGGCGACAGAGCCAAACTCCATGTCAAAAAACAAACAAAACTTTTGTTCCAACCTCAAAATAATAATAATAAAATAAAGTGACCCTCAAGCTAGGCAACCTTTTCACAGTACTATACTGACCACTAACAGATATGAACTAAGGCAGAGGCTCAATATTTAATAAGTGAAAAACAACAATCCCTGGCCATGGGCCACTTTACCTTTATTCCTTCCCTTGACCTCTAAGCATCTTTAGCTTCACGCATCCATTCGACTTGTCTGCAGATAAGGCACCCCTCCTTTTCCTATCCTCCAGTCTTTCTGATCCTACCGCCTTCTTCATGAGTCTTGATATTCCAGTCTCTCCCTGTCCACAGCTATGCTCCCTCCACCTGTAAACCGTGAAGTCTCCCACATCTTCCCATGTGCTTGTGATGCAACACAGATCCCTCCCAGCCCTCTTCCTCAGGCACCTTCTGTTTCCTTCTCAGGGCAAATTTCCTGAAAGAGCCTAACCTTTCTGTTCTCAGTTTCCATTCACTCTTCAGCTCCCTGCAAACCAGCTCCTTCCACCAACACGCTACCAAAAATGCTTATTCAGTTTTCACAGACTTTGAGCATGCCAAAACCAAGCGCTTCTTTCAATCTCCACACTACTGAATATCTTAATAGATTTATCTCATGTCGTGTTCCACATATAATGATCATCCTGATGTATTCCAAATGCACAAATGCTTTCATTCCTCAGCACACACATTCCACGTGAAAATATTCCTTCGTTTCCAACTTCTGCTTATCTCAAAAGCCAACTGAAATGACATCTACTTAGTGACATTTCAGTGGTGTCTGTTCTGCACTCCAGTGGAGAAATCTGCTACCCCTTGTACTGTGATGTGTCCAAGTGTGTTCCCTCCCCGAACAACGAGGGATGCTCAAGGGCAGGTACCATGTCGTCTTCATCTTTATATTATACCTTCCACCCAGTCCACGCCTGCCTCATACTAGATGGTCAACATGTGAACTTATAATCTACAGTCAGAAGAGTCAGAGAATCCGATGTCCAGGCTCTAAACTTTTCAGAAAATATACTTTTTCCGATGAAAGTGGTTTGCCAAGGACATTTTTAAGCACTTAGATTTAATTCATAGTTGAGTAAATATGGTTCCAGTTCAACTTGTTCCAGGTTTTAAGTAAAATTTGGTTCAAGTGCCTTGTAAGAGCCAAAGTCCTAAAATCAAACAAGCAGGGTAGGAAGGAGGGAGCAGAGAAAAATGGTGGATAGCAAAAAAAAAAAGGGAGGGGGGGGAACGGGTAATCCTCATCAATACTAGAAAAAGCTAACACTGTTACAGGCACTCATTTTGATCACTCCGTGTTCAGCAACCGTTTTACCCTTTAAATGAAAAGCAAGAAGTTTCTATCTCTTTTTTTTGTGTGTGAGATACATTCTCGCTGTTGTCGCCTAGGCTGGAGTGCAATGGCGCCATCTCGGCTCACTGCAACCTTAGGCTCCCGGGTTCCAGCAATTCTCCTGCCTCAGCCTCCCGAGTAGCTACGATTACAGGCGCTCGCCACCACATCTGGCTAATTTTTGTATTTTTAGTAGAGACGGGTTTTTACCATGTTGGTCGGGCTAGTCTCGAACTCTTGACCTCAGGTGATCTACCTATCTCGGTCTCCCAAAGTGCTGGGATTACAAGCGTTGAGCAAACACGCCTGGCCTAAAGTTACAGTGCAAAAAGGATCCAAGAAAGTTGTTACTAAGATACAAGGACGAACCTCAAGAAATCCAAGACCAATCAGTCTTCTACACCATCCAAGTTCATCTGCTAAATATTAGTCTCCGGCCTTCCAGGCCTAACTCTGATCACTCGGCATCCCCATCCTCCACGGTGGGTGCCACTGATGTTACAACCAAGGCAACATAAAAAAAAAAACTGTACAGTTAAACTTTTACTAAGGAAATATTTTGAAGATTATCCTGAAGAGGTTATTCAACTAAGATGCATTCCTATCACGGACTGATAACCGTGTGACATCAAACAGATGTATTATTATAGGAATACGAAGGAAAAGCCACAATATCCTTTGGCGTGAGCCCAAACTACACAAAATTAAATGTGTAATGTGATGGTGTTACCAGGGTATCGTAAAATTAATCATCCAACTGGGAAAATCAAGTAAGACGAATGCCAGCCCCCACGTGCAAGGACACAGGCTGGAGGGGAGCGCTCCTCACCCTCGCACAGAACCGCAACTGCCCGGGCGGCGCAGGCGGCCACGCCGGGGCAGGGACACGGCCCCCGCCGGCCAAGCGAGCCTGGGGGCCCCGCGCGAGCGGCCCGGGCCGGGGATCCCCGCAACCTCTCGTTCGTCCTCGGAGCCACGACGCCCGGCGCGGGGCAGGGGAGATGCGACCCCGCGCCAGTCCCGCTCAAGAAAGGAGCAGAGAGAAAGGGGGCCCGTTGGGTGGGGGGCGACGACCCCAGGGCCCCAGGGCCCCAGGCCCGGGGCTCAGGGCGCGCACCAGGGGCCGAGGTACAGAGCCCCCGCCGCCCTCCCCTCCCGCACGCCCCCGGGCCCCGGCCTCCCGCGCCCACCCCGCGGCCGCCCCTGCCCTCAGCGCCGTCAGGCCGGTGGCCTCGGCGGACCCGACGCTCTGCGCCCGGCGCGCGCCCGCGGCGGGAGCGGGGACGGGGACGGACGGTGACGCGGACGTTGGGGGAGGCCGCAGCGGGCGCGGGCGCGGTACCTGCGGGTCGATGTCGCCCACCGCGTAATACTTGACCTCCCTGAACATCTCCTCAGGAACTTTGGGAGCTTGGTCCGACATGATCGCGGCGGCCCGGGAGGCTCCGCGGCGGCGCCCGGCCCCGCCCACCCCCCGCCCCCGGCCCCCGCGGCGCCCGGCGCCCCGGCTCTCCCCGCCGACGGCCCTGTCCCCGCCGCCCGGGCCGGGTCCTGCGAATCGGGGTCCGCTCCCCCGCCCTCCGCGCCCCGTCCGCGCCCGCGCCGAGCGCCCGAAGCGCGGGAGCCGCGCGCGCCCTGCGGGACGCACCATCCTGCGCCGGCCGCCGAGGGGGAGCGCCGAGGAGCCACCCGGCCGCCGGTGACGTCCCGCGCCTCTGCCGCCGCCTACCACCCCTGGGGAGCTGAAAGCCATAGGCTAGCTTCAAACCTCGCGGTTCCGTGACCACTGCTCTGCAATGAGGGGGCTCTTGGGACGAGGGCAAACCCACGCCCCCCTCGGCGGGGCCGGAGTGAGCCGGTCCCGGGAAGGAGGGGAGCCGGCAGGCCCCTCCCGTCACCACACGCGGCTGCTCCAGAGCGGCGCATGCGCGCGGCGGAGGGGCGGGGCCTCGGGGCGGGGCGCTGGAGAGGGAGCGGGAACGGGAGCGTGATCCGGGCTGCGGCCTCTTAGGGCGCATGGGCCCGGGGTAGAGTGGGGTTCGGTGTCGCAGGCAGTTCGCAGTGGCCGAGAGCGCGGCCGGACCTGGAGTAGTGCCTCGGCGCCCATGCTGGGACGCGCTGTGGGGACGCCCGGCCTCGCCACTGCCTGAGGTCCCGCTGTCCTGAAGGGGCGGGCCTCGTCCCTGGCTTCGCGTCCCGTCCGCGCTGGAGGGGAGTCCCAGACGGCAGAGCCCGCGGTGCCTCTCCAGCCCCGGGAAGCCCCGCTCGACAGGCCAATACTACACAGCGGCGATTCTAATGCTTATGCCTTTATTTACACCTCGCCTCCCTTCCTCCAACGGCAGAGCGGCCTCGGGGTCACCTGCCCGAGACACTTGCGCGACCGAAAGTTGGGAGAAGAAATCAGGCCTTGATGACGAACGCGTTTATTTCCAATCTCACAGCAAACCGGAGACCAGAAACTCACGGGTGATTATCGGAATATGACCTAGTCCTAACGCTGTGGAGCGTTGGTGGTTAAAGGGATCTGAACCAGGCCCGCAGTGTCTTCCCCACAGACCTGAAGTCCACTACTGCCAAGCAGAAAACTATTTTTAAGTAAATGTTAGTGAAATTGGTTTTAAAAAAAGAGAAGGGGCCGGTCGCAGTGGCTCACACCTGTCATCCCAGCACTTTGGGAGGCCCAGGCGGGCGGATCACGAGGCCAGGAGATCGAGACCAGGCTGGGCAACACGGTGAAACCCCGTCTCTACTAAATATAGCCTGGCGTGCTGGCGCGCGCCTGTAATCCCAGCTACTCCGGAGGCTGAGGCAGGAGAAATGCTTGAACCCGAAAGGGGGAACTTGCAGTGAGCGGAGATGGCCGCACTGCACTCCAGCCTGGTCGGCAGCTAGACTCCGCCTCAAAAACAAAAAAGAGAAGGCTTTCAAAATTCCTCTGTGGTACACTAATGTAACAGATTAGATCACTTTCCAGGCTTTAAGTTGGCCTTTGTTCTACCATTTTTTTAATGTATGATAAAAGTTGTGTTGGTTCATTGATCAACATGCAGTGAACTCTGGCTGTTGTTAATCAGGTTAATACAGTTTTGTCTTTAAATTTGTATGTATGTCATGAGTGGTTTTGTACAGGCAGAAGGTAAACCACACATTTAAATATACGTAATGGTTTGTCATTCCAATGTTTTCTGGGTTTTTTTAGTCTTTCTCATTTGTCTCTTGTACAATCCGAAATTCTAAGGCTCAAAAATTTATTTTACAAATTTAGGTTGAGCATTCCTAATCTGAAAATCTGATATATAAATGCTCTAAAATTTGAAATTTTTTGAGTGCTGACAGGACCCCACAAATGGAAAATTTCACACGTGCCCTCCTGTCACACTGGTTCACAGTCAAATCACAAGCCAGATGTGGTAGGCACCTGTAGTGCCAGCTCCTCGGGAGGTTGAGGCAGGAGGATTGCTTAAGCCTAGGAGTTTGAGTCCAGCCTCTGCAATAGAGCAAGACCCTTTCTAAAAAAAAAAAAGCAGTGAAAACATTTTTTTTTTAATGCCATCAAAACTTTGTTTCACTTACAAAATTATTTAAAATATATAACCTTACCTTCAGGCTATGTGGGTAAGGTAAGGTGTATGTGAAACAAATGAATTTTCCATTTAGACTTTTGAGTCCCATCCCTAAGATATTTTATTACATATATGCAAATATTCCAAATCAAAAATATCTGAAATACTTTTGTCCCAAGCATTTCAGATAAAGGTTACTCAACCTGTGATTAAAAACACTGAGTGCTTGCCTGAAGGAAAAACCAAGAATTTATCATCCATCCTTAAATTTGTATGACATCCTTTGTAATCAGGAAACCTTTTATTACCTGAGAATATATTTGATATATTCTGGTATATATTTTCATTATGATGTTTTATGTTATGTTGGGAACATATCAGTATAATAAATACTGTAGGTCCAAATACAGATCATGCCTTTTTATTGACTTGTGTGAGATATCTTATTTATCCTTTTGGTTTTTCTTTGTCTTTTGTTTTTTGAGACAGAGTCTTACTCTGTCACCCATGGAGTGCAATGGCGTGGTCTCGGCCCACTGCAACCTCCACCTCCCAGAATCAAGCGATTCTCCTGCCTCAGCCTCCTGAGTAGCTGGGACTACAGGTGTGTGCTACCACACCCAGCTAATTTTTGTATTTTTAGTAGAGATGGGGTTTCACTATGTTGGCCAGTTTGGTCTCGAACTCCTAACTCGTGATCTGTCACCCTCCTTCATGATCTGCCCACCTCGGCCTTTCAAAGTGCTTGGGTTGCAGGCGTGAGCCATGGTGCCTGGTCATCCTTTTGTTTTTCTTGGTTAAACACAAACTAAGCATGTGATTTTATGTTAAAAGACTTGAAGTGGACTTCAACTAAGTATTTTATTTTGTAAATTAAGAAAGCAATTTGTAGCATTCAAAAGAACAAGCTTACCCTACTTCAGGTTCTGATAGTCAATAAGGCAAATTGTGGGATTAAGAATTCTGCTATTTAAGGCCTGAACAGTGGCTTATGCCTATAATCCCAGCACTTTGGGAGGCCGAGGCGGGCAGATCACCTGAGATCAGGAGTTCAAGACCAGCCCGGCCAACATGGTGAAACCCTGTCTCTACTAAAAATGCAAAAATTTGCTGGGCATGGTGGCATATGCCTGTAATCCCAGCTACTTGGGAAACTGAGGCAGGAGAATCGCTTGAATCCAGGAGGCAGAGGTTGCATTGAGTCAAGATCACACCACTGCGGAGTGGTGGCAGAGTGAAACTGCATCTCTAAATAAATAAATAAATAAATCTATTTAAAACCCCATCAACCTGTCAGAATTTGTAAAATACTGCATGTGAACTGTGCAAGGCGGTCCACACAAGTGGATCTCACAGCAGCAGCATCTGGAAGGGCTGGAGGCAGTGTCACACAAACCATACCTCAGAAAGTCTCAAATACTACTGCTTGGCCAATAATGAAAAATAAAAATGTTTACATTGAATTAATGTCGTGGATAAAGGATATTCTGAGGAAGTCTAAAAATCTGGCAGCCTGACATCATGAAGAATAACCCATCCAGCAGAGGACGTAAAGATGACAAGTCCATGTTTAAAGATAAGCAGTAAACTCACAGAAATTATCTTCCCCAAAATGGCCGTTTTGCTTACGGAACAAAATATTATGTTGACACTGCTGTATCTTATTCACAGTTAAATAAAATTCTTATTACTGGTTTCGTGACACATAAAAGATGATCCTTTTGTAGGATAATAGCTATCAGTTTATTAAACAGAAGCTTTGTCTTTGTTTTCTATAATTTGAAGTATATACCACTTCCAGACATGACACTGAGCATTAATATTTTTAGACTTCCCCCAAGTAAATTCAAAGCATGATCATTTTGTTGATAATCAGCCTTTGGAGAATTAAACAGCCTGCTTACTGCCAATACTAGTTCAGTAAATATGGTAAATGTTTCTCATTTTCTATTTTGCAAAATTGGATAACCTGAGCCTAGGAAAAATATAAGTGAGAAATTAAAAAAGAAAAAAGTAGAGTTGGGGATATATAACTCAAATTGAACCTACTGGTGGAAACTCAAGGCAGTTATTTAGATTATTTCCGAGTGGCTTTTTAAAAATGTGTTTCTATATCATATACAGCAGTCTCAGTCTCTATCTCTCCTGTTCAGTTCAGCTAGCTGTATATCCCTTAAATTAGATATTTTTAAGGTTTAGTAAACCTTTAGTTTGGGTTTATAGACAACATTTAACTTTCTCATGAAAGGATCAGAATACTTAAGTTGCAGACACAAACAGGTCATAAGTTTAATCGCAGGAGAAACTGAACTCAAAAGAGCATTGCTTCTCTGTAGGAAAGATTCCATCAGTGAACCTACAGGGCACAGTTGGCACCAGTGTCATGTAGCTATTCCATGTTGGAAAACTAGAAGTCACAAGTTACGAAAAAGTGTAAGTTACCCCAAATCCTATACCCAGAAGCAATCACTTTTGAAATCCTTCTAGCCATTGTCATATATAAATATTTTTTCCCTAAAAGAAATTATACCCCATACTCTACCACTTAAAAAAAATCAAGACTGTTTTTCCATGTCAATAAGTAATAGATCTATATAATTTAATGGACACATAATACTCCCTTGTTTGAATGTACAATATTTAATTCTATATTGTTTCCAATTTAGCAATTACAATACTCCAATGAATCAATCATCTTAAAATACGAACGCACGTATAATGTCTTATAATGTTCCATCCTTTAAGGTCAGAAACGATGTCCCAGACCTGTCTCCCATCACACTGAGAACAGGGCAGTAGCAGGATCAGTGATTCTAACCATGGGCAATTTAGTCCCCTGTGGCACATGTGACAATGTCTGGAGACATTTTTGGTGGTCACAACTAGGGGGTAGCAGATGCCACTGGCATCTAGTGGTAGAGGATAGGAAACTGCTCAGCACCATGCAATGCACAGGACCGTCCTTCATGACAAAGAACCTGTGCAAAATGTCAGTAGTGCCACTGTTGAGAAACCCGGATTAAGATCATATTGTAACTACATTTCAGTGGACTAAGACTTTGAAAGTTTCAGCTGGCCACAGTGGCCCATGCCTGTAATCCCAGCACTTCGGGAGGCCAAGGCAGGTGGAACACTTGAGGTCAGGAGTTCAAGACCAGCCTGGCCAACATGGTGAAACCTCGTCTTTACTAAAAATAAAGAAATTGGCCAGGCATGGTGGCATGTGCCTGTAATCCCAGCTACTTGGGAGGCTGAGGCACGAGAACGGTTTGAACCGGTGAGGCAGAGGTTGCATTGAGCCAAGATCACACCACTGTACTCAATCCTGGGTGACAGATCTAGACTCCGTCTCAAAAACAAAAAAAAAATTTCTTGCACATAACTCCTTGAGACATCTTTCTTCCAAATGGGACTTGGCTTCTGTCATCATGTGGCTTTGCCAGCTAAACAGATGGGGACAAAGCATATACAGTATCATGCTGCAGGTTCTACAGCTGGGCTACAAAGAGTGGCATACATACCTCCAGCCATAGCCAAAAGCTCGTCTCCTGACACCTCCGTAAGCTGCATGGGAGACTGCTAGGTGATGTGGTCTTCTTACGTGTCCCGGAAAAGAAAATGGCATTGATGGTATCTTGCCAGTTTTTGCCATTTTTGGTTTTCAAAAGAATTCTTATACAAATTAAGGTTAAAGAGTGCAATATAATATGAAACAAAATTCTCAGAGATAATTTTTTTTAAAAAACCTATCTACTCAATTAATATTTGTTGAATTTGGGATTATTGGCTTTATACATAGAAGATTAAGCATATTCTTTTTCCAGCCTGCCCAACATGGTAAAACCCCATCTCTACTGAAAATACAAAAAAATGAGTCAGGCATGGTGGTGCACACCTGCAGTCCCAGCCACCTGGGAAGCTGAGGCATAAGGATCGCTTGAACCTGAGAGGCAGAGATTGCAGTGAGCTGAGATCATGCCACTGCACTCCAGCCTGGGCAACAGAGTGAGAGTCTGTCTCTAAATAAATAAAAAGCATTCTTCTTAAAAAGCAAACACAAGGCACTTCTCCGAGGCCTGGGAGGGATGTGTTGGGTATCTGCCATTTGTCCCACTCCCCATGTCAGATCTGTACTCCATCGTGCTCCACCTTTTTCTCCGCCCCTGGGAGCTGACCTGAGCAGATTATGTAAGTAGAATCCCTTGCACATTGGCTTCTAGTTGAATTTGGTCAATGGGGAATCTCAGCAGAAAGCTGGGGAGTGAGTAGGGGAGGAGAGAGGATAGGGTGTTGATTTCCCAGGTTCCTCATCAGCTTGCCTTGAGCTGGCAGAGGAGACTTCTATACAAGTCTCTCCTTCCAGGTTCTGGGAATCTTTCCTGCATCTCATCCCTTGGACCTAGGGGAGGTGAAGGCTCACCTGCTTCTCCCTGCAGGCCCCTTCACTCTCCATATCTTTGTAAGTAGTCCCTTGATAAACCTTCTCAGATGATCCTAATTTGAGTATGTTACTCCCAGTGGTGAACCTGCTGTAATGGACAGGAAAACCTTATAGAGACAATGAGAAATTCTTAAAATAGTGTGTCTGCTCTAAAAAAACTAACAGATACTTGCATGCACAAGCCGAACACCAGTGGAATTCTGTAGAAATGCAGCAGAGATTTAGAAATGAGGTCTCTGTGTGCCAGAATAGATGGGGAAAACCTCTTGGATGGAGTAGATGTGAAGGGAACAGTTGCTGAAGGGAGAGGAGAAACCACTGAAAAGAGGTAAGAATACTGATATTGCCGGATAAATGGGTGAACATTTTGGATATTAAATAACTGATGATTTAAGATAGAAATGGGGAATAATAAAAAATAATATTCTGCGTCTAGCACATGAAGATCTTGGGACCTCGTCAGAGGAGGTTGTTACATTTGAGACTTAGCATAACTCTGTGGCTATGATAACAGAAAAGAAAATTGCTTACCAGCTATTTAAAGTTAAGTACTTTGTGACAAGCTAGGTGTGGGATTGACTGTTTACTCATGTTGTGGGTAAACAAAAAGACATATTGAATATTAACTGAGATTTTAACCTTTGGTACCTGAGGGTGTGACCTTATTTGGAAATAAGGTGTTTGCTCACGTAATTAAGATGAGGTCCTATCGGATAAGGATGGAACCTATATCCAGTCACTGGTGTTCATATAAGAAGAAGATTTGAACGCAGACACCCAGGAGAGCGCCAAGTGGTGACCATGACAAAGGCTGGAGTGATGCGTCTAGAAGCCGAGGAACACCAAAGTTGCAGCAGACACCAGAAGCTGGAAGAGGCCAGGAAGGACCCTCCCCTAACGCCTTCAGAGGAAGCATGGCCCAGCCATCACATCGATCTTGGATTTCTGGCCTCCAGAACGGAGAGGATGAATGTCTATTGTTTAAGCTGTCCAGTATGTGGCACTTTCTTACAGTAGCCCCGACAAACCAACATTCAACACATCTGAAGGGTAGTCAAGACGAAGCTAGAAACTAAGATGTCTGACCACCTTTGGAACTGATTTAAGCCAACTAGTGTACCATAATAACAAGAATTGTTACAGCCTGAGAGTGACCCTAGGATTTATTACTGACTTTGAGTGCCCAAGAACTGTATGATGAGTCTATTAAGATAAAATTATTTCAGTTCCTCACCTTAGTTTCTTTACATGTCTTCTTTTTTTCTTATTAGCATACACATATCCAGTGGTCATTTGAAGCCTGGGTGGGTCTATTGGTAAACTTTCACTACTAGGTTATACTGTGGAAACTAACTCCCAAAGTTCAGTGGCTTAAACAAAGCTGACTTCTCACTCATATGTTGGGCAGGCATAGTTCTGCTGCTCTTCTTTCTGGAAACTCTGCAGAAGGCATTGGCGGTTCTGTGACCAAGGGGAAAGCAGAATGGCAGAACCGTGCAATAGTTAATACAACTTCTCTTTGGAATTCACACACATTCCATTTGAAAGTCAGTCTTGTTGCCAAGTCTGATGTCAACGTGGAAGTGAATCTGTCCCTCCTGCAGGGAGGCACCGCAAGTCATGGCACAGTGGGCGGGGGTGTGTACTCCTCCTCCTGGGAAGACAGCAGTACGCCCTACCAATGTTCCCTCTCAGTCACAAATGTAAACGTATGGCCCTTCTGTACTCCACATGCGTGTCTTTTAAGAAGAAATTGCAAAAATTCCTCCCAATTCTAGCATCAGGCCAAAAGTGCAGCCATCGTGGGGGCCTCTACAGCCACTCTAGATGTATCTTCTCTCAGTCTAGTAACAGGTGGATGCCCCTCTTCCCGGACATATGGAAGAGCTGGGAAAGATCACTCCATTGAGAATAGGGAGGATGCAGGCTAATGCCATCACTGGTCCAGCGCGCTACGGGCATCCCTGCGGGTAGATGTGGGAAGGGCTCCCCACCTCAACTGTCACTACCAGTTAACCTTCACGAAATTACGTCACAGCTACACACAACGTCCAAATCTCGTGACTTTACGCCACAGGCACCAGGGGGAGGCTGGAGGAGTTGGCCTGTGGAGGTACTTACTTGATCACTTCGGGGTGAGAACCCATTGGTGAACTCTCTCCTTTCTTTGTCCCATTTTTGAGACATTTCACCAGGCTCCTCAGAAGGCCCCCATTGATCTTGTACCGAGTCCCTTTGGGTGGCCAGTTTGGTCATGTATCCCTCCCGCCCTGTTTCACCCCCTGCACCACACCCCTGCTCCCTGGGGTCACTTTCCCAGTCAAACAATTTGCACACAAGCCCGTGCCCAGGCCCTGCTTGAAAGGAGCAATTTGGAGAACCCATGCCAGGGCCAAAGCAAGGCACAGGGCCAAGCCCACAGTGAACAGGGCAGGAACTATAATCCTACAGGAAAGCAACCAGCGGTGGAGAGCAATATGCAACGCACGACTGCGGTGAAGTGGCGCTGTGCCTCTGGGCTGTGCCTCTGGTTTCTTTCGTTTGGTTGGGTTTCGGTTGCGGTTAAAGGCGTGGTTCACACTCCTCAGAGAGCATCGTAAGGGTTAGGGTAATGCCATGGTCTCTAGTACATCACAGTGGACTTTTCATTATTCCGATCTGTTCAATCTGCCCAGCGAGTAGTTTCCTAGTTTTCCAGGAAGTATTAATATGCTCACCAATTGCTGGTTCTTTAAAGTTAATGATTCTTCACTCTGTGGTATCCACATTTGTCTGGGGCAGCTAAATTCCTCCCAGTAACTTTGCACGCACAACTGAGCACGAGCTTAAGTGGCATTATTAGGTGGCGTCTAGAAGCTATACTTCTTCAGATTCTGTGAACTAGCAGGGAGACAGCCCAGCATGGGACTCACACCTGTATCTTATCATAAAGAGGTGTGCATGCATAGAGGAACTGCTTCTTCTACAAAATAGTTTATTTAGACCTAAGCTTAGTTAAGTCTAGCCTAGAGGGTGTCAGGTCCTCAGACTAAAACCAAAATACAAGTCTAGGAAATAACAAAATATTTTCTAAGTCAGAAGCGGCCAGGCTGGAGGGTGACTGAAGACTTCTCTTGTTTCATTTATCACCTTTGAAGCATGTGAAAATAAAACTGTTGTCATGAATTGTATTGGTCATTTGATTAAAAACACCCAGTAACATTAACATGTCAGTTGAGCACATTTGTTTACAGTAATTTAAAAAATAAATGAATTCAGCATTTAAGTTTTGGAGAAGGAATTGTGCCCCATCAGCTTCTACCAGTGCTTCCTAAAATCTTGGGGTTACCCTTAATTCCTGTGGGTGTTCATAGTTCCCAGGTATAGGAAATACATACTGAAGCAAGAGAGCCCTGACATTTGGGGGATTCCCTACAAATTGGGGCTACTCACATTCCTGTAGACAAGACCAAGTGTCTATTGAAGATATTCTCTGCTGGCAAATGATTTTTGGCACTGGCTTTTGGGAATCCGTATGCATTCACCCACTCCCACCCCTCAGAGTACCCCATGTGCTTGTCAATTGCATGGAGCCTGAAAACAATGTAAAAAAATATTCCTGGCAGGATACCAGCTTAGATATTTTCAAGCTTACAAAAATCATTTTTTCACACCTGTAATCCCAGCACTTTGGGAGGTGGAGGCAGATGGATCACTTGAGGTCAGGAGTTTGAGACTAGCGTGGCCAACATGGTGAAACCCTGTCTCTACTAAAAATACAAAATTTAGCCAGGTATGGTGGTGAGTACCTGTAATCCCAGCTACTTGGGAGGCTGAGGCACGAGAATCGCTTAAACCCAGGAGGCAGAGGTTGGAGTGAGCCAGGAATGCACCACTGCATTCCAGCCTGGGCAACAGAGTGAGACTCCATCTTAATAAGAAAAAAGAAAGAGGGCTGGGCGCGGTGGCTCACGCCTGTAATCCCAGCACTTTGGGAGGCTGAGGCGGGTGGATCACGAGGTCAAGAGATCGAGACCATCCAGGTCAACATGGTGAAACCCCGTCTCTACTAAAAATACAAAAATTAGCTGGGTGTGGTGGCACGTGCCTGTAGTCCCAGCTACTCAGGAGGCTGAGGCAGGAGAATTGCTTGAACCCAGGAGGCGGAGGTTTCGGTGAGCCGAGATCGCGCCATTGCACTCCAGCCTGGGTAACAAGAGCGAAACTCCGTCTCAAAAAAAAAAAAAAAAAGAAAGAAAGAAAAATTGTTTGTAATGGCACCAAGCAACACAATCTTATTCTTTATTTGGTTGTTGCTCTGGACGTTTCCCAGAGGTTAGGAATTTATATCCAAAAATAATGTTGACAGGCTTGACAGTTTGGGGTTGAAGAGAGAGTTGGGCTTGTTTGCAAAATACATCTTTAATTTTATCTCAGACATTTCAGCAGCTAATTAATGAAGTTCCTAAGCCAAGATCTGGTTCTGTACTACACCACCCTGCAAAGATTTTAACAACTCCAGCTCCGACTGCCGGGTCTCTTACTCCTGTTTAAGACTCTGTCCGTCTCCAAGATGATCGGAGTTGACCTCACTTCTTTTGGAGACTACACTAAGGATGAGAAAGGTGAGGCCCAAGGAAATCAAATGACTTGCTCAATGTCACAGTTACTGGCAGAGTTTGAGTTACACTCCTCTTTATAGACTTATTCTAATTCATTCTTTACAAACATTGAAAGAAAAGAGTTTTAATTTCACATACAATAGAAATAGAAAACAGGTAAACTCTCAAAAAGTAATATTTATACTACGGAAAGCTCTAACTTTCTTTAGGTTGAAAAGAGTACACAGATTGATATTTTTTGCTGCTAATATATATTCCTCTTTTGGAATTGGTTGAAGTGGAAGAGACAATTTTATGTTTAATGTCTCGTGTCAGTTTCAATTTTCTGATTTAATTAGTTTCCTAATTAGAAGGGGTTAAATTAATTAACCTCATTATTTACTATATATTTAATGATTTCTCCTCTATGGGGAGTTACTTAATTTTCAATAATTGGAAAGCTGATGACAAGAGGGAATATTGCTAAGTCTTACACTTTTTGTTTTATGATCAGTGGCAGGAATAAGACAGATTAAGGGGAACTTTAGGTGAGATATCAGATACTTCAAAGGTATTTCCTACTTGTTTTGTCTCATGATGCATGTAAAAACTTGAATTGCGACTCCATAATTTCTGTCCAATTTGAACTCAATGGATATGTCCTTTATTTAAGGATAAAATACAACCTAGAACATAGAATTCTATACGAAATAGCCCTGTCACATGATCTCAGTTATAGACTATAAAATAATCATGACACATTAAATAGTACTAAATAATTACAATGAAAAGGAGAGTTTCTGAAACTATCATCTGGTATCAATGGTATAATAAAACACAGTTTTTTCTCAGACTTGTCATGGACTAAATGGGTGACATTTCGGGAAGACCTAGTAGAATGATAAGCCTAGCAGCTATATGGCTTGAGGAAATCAATGAGTGATCTTACTCTGTGTTTATAAATATAAACAATCTGTGGATAACTGTGTTTTCATGTAGTGATGTGTTTTCAGAGAGCAAAAATGAGGCTGCATCTACAAAATGGCCGTCTGCCTTCTCTTCCCACTTTTGAAGGGCATCTGCGTGGAGATTTGAGCAGCCAGCCCTCCGCAGGCAGACACGGACAGAGACAGGACACCATTGCCCACCCCTCCCTGTCTCTGCATTGCCACTTGTTCATAACACCACTACCTGGGGGACACCCCTATCCACCAAGAGGTTACATGAAGAAAGCTTGAGTACTGGTAACAGTTTAAAACACAAGCCTAACGCATGTAGTACAGTGAAGTGGTCTGATGATAGGGAATCCACTGTAGTTGAACAAGCCGTTACTGAGCGCGAGGGTGTCTTGCAGACAGGTTTTGTGTTGCAGTCAAGGCCCGTCCATAGAATGAATGAGTTACAGCCTGTAAGCAGCACATCAAATGCCAACGTGAATTGTATAGGGTAATGGAATTCAAAGTGATGAGATGCCACAGAGACGGGGATGTTTCAGGAGGTCTGTTTAGAGGAGGTCTCCTTAGAGATCTTCAGAGATCAACAGGAAGAGGGGGATGTCTGTTCCCTTTGGAAGAGAAGCCTGAGCAGAGGCCTGGGCTTGGGAATGAACGTGGTAGGGCAGCAGGACTAACAGTCAGCTCCTGCCTGGAGGAAGATGCTGTGGCATGGAGCGTGGGAGACACGTACAAAGGAATAGGTTGGAGACCTTCAGGGAAAAGCTTTATATGAAGAAATTACTGTCCAAATTTCTCATAGATTAGAATCCTACTATTTTAAATTCCTATCAAAAAAATTTACAGGCTGAAACTGAGACACTAAAAACTGGTATTCTGTTTGATTCCATTCGAAAAACATCTGCCCCTATTCAGTTTATTTTTTTGAGACAGGGTCTCACTCTGTCGCCCTGGCTGGAGTGCAATGGTGCAATCTCGGCTCACTGCAACCTCTGCCTCCCAGGTTCAACCCATTCTCCTGCCTCAGCCTCCCGAGTAGCTGGGAGTACAGGCATGTGCCACCACACTCGGTTAAATTTTTGTATTTTTAGTAGAGGCGGTGTTTCACCACATTGGCCAGGCCGGTCTCGAAGTCCTGACCTCAAGTGATCCACTGGCCTCGGCCTCCCAAAGTGCTGGGATTATAGGTGTGAACCACCACATGTGGCCTGCCCATATTCAGTTTATAATAGCAGGCAAAGTAGTGCTACTAGTTCCACAATATCCAAAAAAGTACTAGACAATGCTGACTCACTGCCCTGGTTCCAAAATTTCCCATAGTTTCCCACCACTTGTAGGCTGAAGTTCAATCCCCTTGGCCTGCCTTTCAGAGAACTCCCTAAGATGTTGCTTTCCACCACACACCCCACCAGGCCTGTGTGCTCCCACCCTCAGCAGACTAGACTACTGTCCTTGACTCTCCAAACACATCCAGAACTTTCCCACCCCAGCCATGGCTGTGTTCCATCACCAACAACCCTCTGCACACACGCGCCTGCGCAAATCTCACCTCCTCTTCCTATGGCCAACCTCAGATGCCCCATTTCATGAAACATCTCTGATGCCTTGAGAAAGAACTTATTTGGTCTCTTCTACTTGTGATTTACATAAATATAAATAAATTATGTAACTGGTGGCTCTTTGGCATGGATCAAGGATGGCTACCTGAGCCACATGTGGGAGAGTTCATCCTACTCAACGTAATGGCTTTTGTGGTGCTGCTGAGAACCATTTTCAGGGCAAGGAGTACAAACAGGGCTGGAGGGAGCCTCAAATGTGAGAGCTTGCCTTCATCCCAATACTTCAAAAAGACTGTATTCTAAAATGCTTTGCCATCCCATCAGCACCACCACTCCACTCCCAAACCCTCCACTACTAAGACAAGTTTTGTTTTTGTTTTAAGACAGGGTCACTCAGTTGCCCAGGCTGAAGTGCAATGGTGCAATCACAGCTCATTCCAGCGTTATCTTCATGGGGCCCAAGTGATCCTCCTACCTTAGCCTCCCAAGTAGCTGAGACCACAGGCATACACCACCAGCAACTTTTTAAATTTTGTGTAGAAATGGGGTCTCAAGCCGGGTATGGTGGCTCACCCCTGTAATCCTAGCACTCTGGGAGGCTGAGGTCAGCAAATCACTTGAGGTCGGGAATTTGGGACCAGTCTGGCCAACGTGATGAAATACCAACTCTACTAAAAGTACAAAAATTAGTCAGACATAGTGGCAGGTGCCTGTAATCCCAGCTACTCAAGAGGCTGAGGCAGAAGAGAAGAATTGCTTGAACCTGGGAGCAAGTTTGCAGTAGGCTGGGATCACGTCACTGCACTCCAGCCTGGGTGACAGAGCAAGATTCCATTTCAATAAAAGAAAAAAATCCCCCAAAAAACAATAAAGGAAATGGGGTCCACTGTGTTGCTCAGGCTGGTCTTGAACTCCTGAACTTGGCCTCCTGCCTTGGCCTCACAAAGTGATAGGATATCAGGTATAAGCCACTGTACCTGGCCTAAAACAAGCTTTCTTTTCCCTTAACACATAATCTCTTCCATATTAAGTATGAGGCCTGATGTCAAACGGATGATGAGTAAATATTTAAGAAGCGGATGGATGCATTTTGAATGAATTAACATCACTGTCCGGGATTTTTCACCTTTTAAGGCCTCTTCAAAGATAATCATCATAATACATATTTAAAACTTGTTCTAATAAGGTTTCCTTGTTCTACTGCATTATACTTAACAGCTGGGGAAACACATTTGGGATGCTTAGATTAGGAGTCAACAAACATTTTTCTTTACAGGTTCAGATGGAAAATATTTTAGGCATTGTGGTTTATAGAATCTCTCTTTTGACTTCTCAACTCTGCTATTGCAGTGCGAAAGCAGCCCCAGACACTCTGTGTACACCCCAGCAAGACTGTGTTCCAATAAAACTTTATCTACAAAAACTAGGCAGCAGGTCAGAGTTAGCCTGTGGGCCCTGGCTTGCTGAGCCTGTGTTGGGGTTTCCAAGGTCACACACTAACAAGTGGAAGAAACAAAGAAAGACTAAAACCCAACAGGTGTTCACTAACTAATGAGCCTCTTGACCCCCACGCAGCACTCTTTCTGCTTCACTGTGATAACTCTGTGGTCTCAGGAGGTCTGTCTGAATGCTTGACCATCAGGAAAATAAGGGAATTAGGGCTAATTAATTAGTCAAGTCTCTGAAATCCACTGAGAAACGGGGCCTCATATTAAGTGCAAACTATCATCCTAAGTAATATATTTGTGGCACTTTCATTAAATTTTCTCTCAAAACTTGAAAAATAAGTATCTCCTAGCTGCCAAGGTTTTCATCTTAGTATAATTATGAAGCCTCCCCAAATAATCATTTTCCAGTTTGTGATACTCAGTGGGGTACAGGGCCATCTGTGAAGCCTTAATGGAGCTGTTTAATTTGAGACTTATTAGCACAGTACAGGTAAAATGAAGGAAGTCTTAGTGAAATTTGTTCATCATATGTTAAATATAAATGCTTATTGTTTAGTGAAGCTCATGGAACAAGAAAAGAGCGCCAATCTAAAAGGAGTTAATTCAATGTCTCTCAAGATAAATACAGGAATTTTAGGGACGCGTTTCACAGGTATTAATAGAAACCATTTTATTAGGAAAAAGGCAGATATTCCAACATGTTATAATCATTTGGGGGGGGGTGGTTCTTTTGTTTGTTTTGCTTTGCTTTGCTTTGTTTGAGACCAAGTCTCACTCTGTTGCCCGGGCTGTAATGCAGTGGCATGGTGTCAGCTCACTGCAACCTCTGCCTCCCAGGTTCAAGTGATCCTCATGCCTCAGCCTCCCGAGTAGCTGGGACTACAGGTGCCCATCACCATGTCCAGCTGATTTTTGTGATTTTAGTAGAGATGGGGTTTCACCATATTGGCCAGACGGGGCTTGAACTCCTGACCTCAGGTGATCCGCTGCCTGGGCCTCCCAAAGTGCTGGGGTTATAGGCATGAGTCACCGTGCCGGGCCGGTTTTGGTTTTTTGAGACAGAATCTCATTCTGTCACCCAGACTAGAGTTCAGTGGCATGATCATGGCTCACTTCAGTCTCAACTTCCTGTGCTCAGGTGATCCTCCCGCTTCAGCCTCCCAAGTAGCTAGGACTGCAGGTGCATGCCACCGTGCCCATCTAGTTGTTCGTATTTTTTGTTAGAGATGGGGTTTCGCCATGTTGCCCAGCTGGTCTCAAACTCTGGGGCTCAAGCAATCTGTCCAACTTGGCCTCCCAAAGTACTGGGATTACAGGCATGAGCCACCATGCCTGGCCTATTTTAACCATTTTAATGAACACAGTCACCAAAGAGAAAATGGTCACAAAATGAGATGTGTGGTTCCTTAAATGAATTAAAATACTTATTCATGTAAGTGAGTAAGTATTTGAGCTTTAAGCTTAGAGCAAATTTAGAAACTGCAAATCTAAAAGGGCATCTGTGAGTCACGTCTTGTTATGAACTTTCTATTCCCAGTTAATTCTCAAGACACATTTTCAAAGATGTTAAAAACTCCACCACATAGAAGTTCTAACACTGCGCAACGTTTCATGAATAGGGTTCACAAGTAATTCTCTCCTTGGTGGTAAATCCGTTCATTGTTTTCACTTGAAAACATACTACTCCTTAGTAAGGTAAAGACCATAGTAAGAATATTATTAGTTGGCCAGGCGCGGTGGCTTATGCCTGTAATCCCAGCACTTTGTGGGGCTGAATGGGCAGATCACTTGAGGTCAGGAGTTTGAGACCAGCCTGGCCAACATAGTGAAACCCCGTCTCTACTAAAAATACAAAAATTAGCCAGGCGTGGTAACCCTGTCTCTACTAAAAATACAAAATCTAGCCAGATGTGGTGGCAGGTGCCTGTAATCCCAGCTACTCTGGAGGCTGAGGCAGGAGAATTATTTGAATCCAGGAGGTGGAGGTTGCAGTGAGCTGAGATTGCACCACTACACTCCAGCCTGGGCGACAGAGTGAGACTCCATCTCAAAAAAAAAAGGATATTATTAGTCAAGAGTATGGAGCAGAAAGGATGAATCAAAAAGAGGCTCAAAGGAAAGAAGCATGCTTTCACTGGGTAGCCTTGACTTTCTACTATTTCCACTGGCAGGTAAGAAACCCTCATGGGGTGCATGTGAAGAATACTGGTGTGTCCCCTCACCTGTTACTCACGTGCTCGCATGAAGGAGAGCATCTGCGTCACACCTGTGGAGGGAAAGGAAAATAAGACCATGAAGAGCAAAGACAAAAACACTTACTTTCAGAACGCTTTGTCCAGGCAACGTTTCAGTGATTCAGTGATTTAGTAGAGTCCCGAATAATTCTGGCACCTTTCTAAGTGACAGGATTTACTTAATCCATTTACCTACATAAGGCAATGACTATGTGAACTTTAGAAGTATTAAAAAAATCAGGGGAATATGCAGATTATGTTGAGTTGACTTGTGCATTCTATTCCTACAAAAATTTTCAATGTATTGGATATGCGTTGTAGGGGAGGAAAAATACCTTTCCTTCTCCCTTTCTAAGTTTTCAGGTGGGCTCCTATAGCAAAAGACAGATTAACTACAGACAAGTATGTAAATGTTAAAAGTCTTGCATGACACAGGGGCCTTCATAAGGAAATGAAAACCCAAAAAAATGGTGGCATCTGCTTATTTTTATCTACATTTGATGAAGAGCGGACAGAGGAGAGAAGTGAGAGGACAAAGGATCTGAGCTAACCACGGTGATCTCCACAGTGAGAATGGTCTTTTCCTCGCAGTCAAGGAGGACGCCTCACACAGGAGGACCTGATGACCTTCAGGGGAGAAAAGGAACTGTCAGAGTCCTTCCAGCCATTTCTCAAATGCCTGCAGCCTGAAGTATTCACTATGTCAAGCTGCCCTATTTTGGGGTAGAAGGTCTTTAACACCACTGTAGAGAAACATCATAAAAACTGGAACTAGGGCTGGGTGCAGTGGCTCACGCTTGTAATCCCAGCACTTTGGGAGGTCCAGGCAAGTGAATCACATATATCTTTCCATTTTTGTGTGTGTTCTCTTCAATTTCTTTCATCAGCATTTTATAGTTTTCATTGTAGAGATCTTTCATTTCTTTGGTTAATTCTTAGGTATTTTATTTGTAGCTATTACAAATGGGATTACTTTCTTGATTTATTTTTCAGATTGTTTGCTGCTGGCAAATATAAATGCCACTGATTTTCATATGTTGATTTTGTATCCTGCAATTTTAATGAATTACTTTATCAGTTCTTACAGTTTTTTTGGTAGACTCTAGGTTTTTCCAAATATAAGATCATATCATCTGCAGACAGGGATAATCTGACTTCCTTTTCCAGTTTGGATGCCCTTTATTTCTTCCTCTTGTCTGATTGCTCTAACTAGTAATTCCAGTACTACAATGAATAACAGTGGCAAAAGTGGTCATTCCTGTTGTGTTCCAGAACTTAGAGGAAAGGCTTTCAGTTTTCTCCCATTCACTAGGATACTAGCTATGGATCTGTCATTATATAGCTTTTATCGTGCTGAGGTTTTTGCCTTCTATACTGTCTTTTTAGAGTTTTTGTCATGAAGGGATGTTGAATTTTATCAAATACTTTTTAGCATCGGTTGAAATGATCATATGATTTTTGTCCTTCATTCAGTTGATATGATGTATCACACTAATTGATTTGCATGTGTTGAACCATCCTTGCATCTGTGGGATAAATTCCACTTGGTTATGATGATCTTTTCTTTTTCTTTTATTTTGGGACAAGGTCTCACTCTGTCGCCCAGTCTGTAGTATGGCAGATCACTACACTGTATGGATCACTGCAGCTTCAATGTCCTCGGGCTCAGGTGATCCTCCCACCTCAGTCTCCCAAGTAGCTGGGGCCACAGGCATGTGCCACCACACCTGGCTAATTATTTTCTATTTTTGTAGAGACAGGGCTTTGCCACATTCCCAAAGCTGGTCTTGAACTCCTGAGCTCAAGCAATCTGCCCACCTCAGCCTCCCAAAGTACTGGGATTACAGGCATGAGCCACCATGCCCAGCAAATAATCTTTTAAAAGTGTTGTTGAATTTGGTTTGCTAACATTTTGTTAAGGCTTTTTCCATCAATGTTCATCAGGGATATTGGCCCGCAGTTTTCTTTTTATGATGTATCTTTGTCTCATTTTGGTATCAAGGTAACACTGGCCTCATAGAATGAGCTTGTAAGTACTCCCTTCTCTATTTTTCAGAATAGTTTAGTAGAAGTGGCATTAGTTCTTTTTTAAAGTCTGGTAAAATCCATCAGTGAAGCCATTGGGCTCCAGGCTTTTATTTGCTGGGAGACTTTTTATTATGGCTTCGGTCTTGTTACTTGTTATTGCATGGTTCAGGTTTTGGATTTCTTCACGGCTCAATCTTGGTAGGTTGTGTCTAGGAATTTATCCACTTATTCCAGGTTTTCCAATTTATTAGCATATAGTTGCTCATAGTAGCCTCTAATGAGGCTTTGAATAACAATTTTTTTGCGTTTCAGTGGTATCAGTTGTAATGCCTCTCTTTTCATCTCTGATTTTACTTATTTGGGTTTTCTCTCTTTTTGTTTTCTTAGTCTGGCTAAAGGTTTATTGATTTTGTTTATCTTTTTAAAAAACCACCTTTAGTTTTGTTGTTCTTTGTGTTGTTTTCTTCATTCCAACTTATTTATTTCTGCTCTGATCTTTATTGTTTCTTTTCTTCTACTAATTTTGGATTCGGTTTGCTCTTGATTTTCTAATTCTGTAAATTGCATCATTAGGTTGCTTATTTGAAGTGTTTCTAATCTTTTGATGTACGTGCTTATAGCTATAAAGTTTCCTCTTAGTACTGCTTTTACCATATTCCATAGGTTTTGGTATGTTGTGTTTCTGTTATCATTTGTAACATGGTTCGGCTGTGTTCCCACCCAAGTCTCATCTTGAATTGTAGTTCCCATAATTCCCATATGTCATGGGAGGGACCCAGTGGGAGGCAACTGAATCATGGGGGCAGTTTCTCCCATGCTATTCTCTTGACAGTAACTTCCCATGACATCTGAAGGCTTTCCCTGCTTTGTTCTGCTCTCATTCTTCTCCTTCCTGCCACCATGTGAAGAAGGATGTATTTGCTTCCCCTTTCACCATGATTGTAAGTTTCCTCAGGCCTCTCCAGCCCTGTGGAGTTGTGAGTCAATTAAACTACTTTCTTTTGTAAGTTACCCAGTCTTGGGTATGTCCTTGTAGAAGTGTGAGAATGAACTAATACAATTTGTTTCAGGAAATTTCTTAATTTCCTTTTTAATTTCTTCATTGACCCATTGGTCATCCAGGAGCGTATTATTTAATTTCCATGAGTTTGTATGGTTCCCAAAATTCCTCTTATTATTGATTTCTAATTTTATTCTGTTGTTGTCCAAGAAGATACTTGATTTAATTTTTTAAAAATGTTTTAAGACTTGTTTTGTGGCCTGACATCTGGTCTGTCATTGAGAATGATTCATGTGCTGAGGAGAAGAATGTGTATTCTGGAACCATTGGATGAAATGTTCTCTAAATATCTTTTAGGTCCCTGTGGTCTGTAGTGCTGATTAAGTCTTTGTTGAGTTTCTGTCTGGGAGATCTGTCCAATGCTGAAAGTGGGGTGCTGAAGTCTCCAGCTATTTTTGTGTTAGGATCTATCTCTGTTTTAGCCCTAATAACATTCACTTTATGTATCTAGGTGCTCCACTGTTGGGTGCATACATTTATAATTGTTATATTCTGTTGCTGAATTGACCCCTTTATCATTACATAATAACCCTCTTTGTCTCCTTTTATAGTTTTTGTCTTGAAATCTATTTTATCTGATATCAATATAGCTACTCCTGCTCTTTTTTATTTCCATTTTCATGGAATACCTAAAAAATAAAAAATTTCGAGCTGGAAAATGTAATACCACTGGAGTAGCAACACATTAGACAGTGCAAAAGAAAAGGTCAGTGGACTTTAAGATGCAACAATGGAAATTATTCCAACAGGAACATGGATTTAAACATAGCTGAGCAACAATGATCATCAGAACCTTAGATCCTGTCAGGCAAAATCAAGAAGCCTCACATACATGTAGTTGGAGTCTCAGAAAGAGGGAAAACTATTTGTAGAAATGATAGCTATTTTCCATATCTGCTGTTTAATGTGAACCCACTAGAAGCCAAGCACACACCTCAAGAAGAATAAACCAAAGAAGATAACTCCAAGGCACATCGTCATCCAATTGTGCAAGCCACCAACTGGGAGGAAATATTCATGATTCATGTATCTGACAAAGGACTTGTAGTGAGAAAATATGAAGAACTCCTAAACTCAACAATAAGAAGACAACAAACTGAAAGCTATGCAAATGGACAAAAGAATACAACACATATTTCACAAGAGAAGACGTGAGCACCTCAATGAACACATGGACACTTGTCCAACATCTTCATTCATTAGGGAAATGCAAATTGAAGTTATAAGTTGCTACACAGCATGTCCGACAAAATAGCTAGTATTAAGAAAATACCAAATGTGGTAAGGTGTGGACCAACTGGAACTCTCACGCATGGCTGGAGTCAGTGGAAAACAGTGCAACCAACCACTTTGGAGAGGGATCTGAGAGTTTCTTACGAAGTTAAGTGTTTACTATATGACCCATCAATTCTACTCCTATGTGTGTTTTCCCAAAAGAAATAAAAACATATGTCCACAAAATTGCTTGTACGTGGATGTTCTTGGTCTATTTAGTCCTCATAGCTGCAAGATGAAAACAGCATGAAATCCACCAACAGATGAATGGGAAACATGTTGTGATATATCCATACAATGGAAAGACTATAAACTGTGTGACTTCACTTATGTGAATTTTTGGAATAGACAAAAAATGAATCTGTGGTTATAGAAATGAGGTCAACAATGGCCTGAGTTCATGGGCAACTTTTTGAGGTGATAGAAATATTCTTTATCGCAATTGGATGCTGTTAATGAAAGATGGCACTTGTCTGAACTTAACAAACCAGGCATTTAAAAGGAGAACGTTTGCTGTGTTTCAGTTATATCTTGATAATGTTTATTTATTTATGTATTTTTGAGATGGGAGTCTCACTCTTGTAACCCGGGTTGGAGTGCAGTGGTGTGATCTCAGCTCACTGCAACCTCTGCCTCCTGGGTTCAAGCGATTCTTTTGCCTCAGCCTCTGGAGTAGCTGGGACTGCAGGCGCCCACCTCTACCCTGGCTAATTTTTGTATTTTTAGTAGAGACGGGGTTTCATTGGCTAGGCTAGTCTTGAATTCCTGACCTCAGGTGATCCGCCCACCTTGGCCTCCCAGAGTGCTGGGATTACAGGCGTGAGCCACTGTGCCCAGTCAATAAAGTTGATTTTTAAAAGTGATAAAAGATTCAGTTTTTACTGTGAACAAGTTACCTGAAAAACAAGGCTATTGTTTTTCTAATCTCCGTATATAGTTTCTACTAATTAATGTTTCTTATGTTTTAAGAAATAACAGATATGATTTGGATTTCTTTGGGAGACATTGAGCAGGGGAGTCATGTGATCTGATTTATATTTGTTTAATAGATTTTATTTTGTAGAGCAGTTTTAGGATCACAGCAAAACTGAGAGGAAGGTAAGAAGAGATCACATATAGCTCCTGCCCCCCACAAATGTACAGCCTCCCCCATTCTCAACATCCCCCGACAGAACGGTGCATTTGTTACAAGCCGTGAACCTACACTGAGACATCATTATCACCTGACGTTTATACCTTTTGTTAGGGTGCCCCTCTGGTGTTGGATATTCTACGGGTTTGGACAAATTAATAACATGTCTGATTTGTGTTTTCAAATGGTCTATTTTAATGATGACTAAACGTGATACTGTTTCTAGAAAAGAAAAAAGAGGGTTGGGTTTTTGCACAGATACCTAAATGTTTGGCTTTTCTTGAACTGGGACATCTGAGCACACTGTTGTATAGTGCTTGTCCAGAGCTGAGCAGTGGCTGCCCCTCTAGGTGGAGCCAGCACTCCCTCCAGCTCATTGCAGTCAACACTCACCTGCTTCCCTCTTTATGTTACCTGATGATACCCTGTGACATATCAACTTTATTAGAAAGAACAGGGTAGCAGAGCTCATTGTGCTTTTGTCAGTTTCTTAGGACACTATGATGAGATTTTGCTGCATTCAGACTGCGATGCTGATTCTTGACCACAGGAGCATTTGATCCTTACTCCCATGCTGCCACTCTGAGGCAGGGTGGACACAATTGTTCAGTGTTATAATTGAGAGGAGAGCGTTTAGCAGTGGTCACAGAGCTAATCTGTTGGGGTCAGGACTGGAATCCAGGCTGCAGAGTTGATGCTCCGTCCGTGCTTCAGTGCTGACTTCCTGAGGAATCAGCGCCATGGCTACGATGCAGAGAGCAGAAGTGGAGAAGTCATCCAGGGAGGGATTTGAAAACTCAGCTCACAGTTGAGTGGAGATGACTCACAACATTCATACGGCAATCCTCTAACCATGCCCTATAGGACTTGGCCGCTTCAAGAGTAACGTGTGCCTTGGGGTTAAGCTGTGCTCATTCGGAGCTCTTATGGAACCATGATTAATCACGCTTTCCATATTCACAACCTACATGATCTGAACTATGCCCATTTTTAAAGCTATTGATCCTGCATGGACTCCATGCTTGTTTGCACAGCACCAGCCTGCTGCCTTTCCTCCCGCTCATCACTGTCATGTCTCACCGTCCGTCAGTTGCCTCTCCCTAGCTGCCAGTCCCAATTCTCTGCCAACATGCTGCTCCTTCTCTTTTTTTTTTTTTGTTTTTCGAGGCAGGGTCTCACTCTGTCGCCCAGACTAGAGTGTAGTGCAGTGGTGCTATCACGGCTCCCTGCGGCCTCGGCCTCCTCCAGCTCAGGTGATCCTCCCACCTTAACCTCTCCAGTGGCTGGGACTACAGGTGCACACCACCATTCCTGGCTAATTTTGGTATTTTTTGTAGAGATAGGGTCTTACCATGTTGCCCAGGCTGGTCTCAAACTCCTGTAGTGGAGTGATCTGCCCTTCTCAGCCTCCCAAAGTGCTGGGATTACAGGCATAAGCCACCATGGCGGGTGCCACGTCTGACTAGAGAAGTGAGCTGAGCAATTATTGGAAATCTGGCCCAAGGAGACTTTGAGTAAGAGTTCAAAGAGTCAGCTTTCTCCTGATCCCGGCAATGTTTCTGGTGTTACCCCTTCCGAATAAGTCACGTGCTGAGCTACGATTTGCTGGACACATACATCACAGACAATACAGGTCACTCCAAAGCACCCTGTGGCTTACATTTGTAATTTGGATTTTGCCTTGAGGTATTTGATTCACTCTGATTTCCAACTTTTATTTTAAGTTCTAGGGTACACGTGCAGGATGTGCAGGTTTGTTACATAGGGAAATGTGTGCCATGGTGGTTTGCTGTACAGATCATCACGTAGATATTAAGGTGTTAGCTCTTCTTCCCGATACTCTCCCTCCTCCCACCCCCACTCTCCTACAGGCTCCAGTGGGTGTTGTTCCCCCACGTGCCTATGTGATCTTATCACTGTGAGTCGGTGATGTGTCTTGGTAGTATCGAGTCTCGTCTTAGGACAATGCCATCTTCTGGCTGTGGAAGAAGAAAAAATTTGCCCAGATTTGTGGTCCTGTCATGTGGAGCTTTGTCCCCATCAGGACTATTTCCGCCACTTTCCCAGTGTGTGTTATATATGCCTGAACCTTGTTCAAGGGAGACGATGGCAAGAATTAATGAGAACAAGTCTCCATGGACTACATGTCTCTGTTCCTTTGAGTCTTTTATCTAAAAGTTTTCATGTGTTGATACCAAATATATTAAAATATATTTTAATTAAGAAGTGTTTTTGAAGGAAGAGATATGGAAAAGAGAATTACTCAGAACAGAATGGGTCCTAGATATAACCACAATATCTGTGCTTAGAAGAACCACAGGTCTTCTGTCCACTGGGGCCCAGGGCCAAATGTCACCTCCTGTCTGTAGTCTTTCACAAACCTGCAATTTTTCCAAAGAATAAGAGAGCAAATATGAAAATAAGTTATGAGTCTTATCCCTGAGAAGGTGTCATCTGAAGGGAACCACGTCATGATGATGAGTATGTGAAATTGTGTTATGCCAGTTGATTTAGTTTTATGTATGTTTGAAATTTTCCAAAATAGAAAAGTTTTAAAAAATCAGAAATGCATTGTTAAAGAGAGCAGAAATGTCCATGAAAAGTTTTTTCTTTTTCTTTTTTTGAGACTGGATCCTGCTCTGTTACCCAGGCTGGAGTGCAGTGGCGTGATCTTGGCTAATTGCAACCCTCTCCCTCCTGGGCTTAAATGATCCTCCTGCCTCAGCCTGCTGAGTAGCTGGGACTACAGGCATGTACCACCACGCCTGGTTGATTTTGTGTGTGTGTGTGTGTGTGTGTATTTTTTTTGTAGAGACAGGGTTTCACCACATTGTCCAGGCTAGTTTTGAACTCTTGGGCTCAAGCATTCCGTAGCCCTCCAACTCCCAAAGTGTGAGATTATAAGCGTGAGTCACCACACCCAGCCTATCCTTGAAAACTTGGAAGCTGTCATAGGTAGGATAGAGAGAATGAAAGAAAAATAACACATTGAATTGGACTCCTGCTTTGAATGGAAACAATGGGGTCCCAGAGAGGAAACAATTGGCAGAGACATGGTTGACAAAATTTGTATAATAGACTCTAGGGAAAGAGACAATCAAAGCATTTTGATCCCAGTATCCCAGGAGGTAGCTTGCCAATATGGAACCTTAGGAATAGAATATATGGGCCATCTAATAAGATGTTACCTTAATAATAATAATAATAATAATAACCTTTCTGGGTCTGGTGGGCAGAAATTAAACTTAAGTTGCCACAGCTGAATTGTTTTGTTTTGTTTTGTTTTGATGGAATTTTGCTTTTGTCACCCAGGCTGGAGTGCAGTGGCATGATCTCAGCTCACTGCAACCTCCGCCTCCCTGGTTCAAGTGATTCTTCTGCCTCAGCTTTCTGAGTAGCTGGGATTACAGGAGCGTGCCACGATGCCTGGCTAATTTTTGTATTTTGGTAGAGATGGGGTTTCACTATGTTGGCAATGCTGATCTCAAACTCCTTATCTCAGGTGATCTGCTCCCCTCCGCCTCCCAGAGTGCTGGGATTACAGGTGTGAGCCACAGTGCCCAGGCTACAGCTGAGTTTCAAAGCCCCTCACTGGACCTGCTCCCGGACCTGGAACTCTTGATTGAAGAGAAGGCTGGGCCGCTTTAGGGAAATTCCCCACAATGTGGCCATACCTGCAAACTGCATGCTTCCCTTCAAATGTCTTCAGGGAGACCCCTGGCCCCTTACCCCCATGCAAGGGAAATGCACACCTCTGCAGGACGTTTTAGGTACTGGCTGTGGGGAAGCTCGCATTCCCTGGGGTCTGGTTCTAACTTCAGCTGCAGCTCAACAGGACGGTTTCATGCACCCCACAATGTGGCACTTCACACTCTCCACCCTCCTGCCTCAGGGCTTGCTTCACAACCATGAGGATTTAGGCTGCATACAGAACCCTCCCAGAAATGGGGGTGGTGAGGCTGATGCCTTGGGGGCAAACGTCGACCAATGGGGTGTAGGAGTCAGTGGATGAGCGTCGTGGCCTCTTGCTCTTTGGGGATGGACTTTAGGTGGAGCTCACGTCGCATGCCCACAGTGGACACCAGCTCTCCAGTGTCTTTTTATTGGCTTCTTCTTCCTCACATCCACTCTCTCTGCTTCCCTTCTCCTGCTTTCACAGATCACCTCCCAGACGAATTCCTTATACCCAATGTCCTGTCTTATACTTTGCTGGGGGCAGGGTGACTCAAATAAGAAACTGTATCTGCACTCACGTGGATCTCTGGGGCCTCCACCCACCACCACAGTCTACCAGTCAGAGCAGGGATTATGGAGGTCAGGAGAGAAAATCTCGGCCCAAGTCCATCCTGCTGTGGGTCCAGCGAGCACATAGACTCAAACCGTGGCTGCCCACCCCTGTTCCCGAATGAGGCACTTCATCAGCTGTAGAATATCGACATCATTCTTTTCCACATCAATTTTCCCTCATCTGTGAAGTAAAATTGGTGTGGAAAAGATGGGCTAAGTAAAATCCTGTGAAATTGCTTCCTGTAGCACCCCTGTAATCCTGAGGGAATTACGGAGATTAGAATGCAAGGAGTTAGTTCCTGCTGTATCATTATTTAAATCATCTGCTTGGCTAGTATAAAAGATGAGTGAACCGGTTTTGGGTAATGAATGTGGATTATGGTGATTATAGCTGTAGTCCCAGATGCCATATTTTTGGTGGAGTAAATAAACATAAACCCTGGAACCTGGTATGCCGTAATCAAGCTGGCAAAAAAAAAACACAAACAAACAAACAGAAACAACCCACTTTGACATTCATTTTGTTATGCTATGGTTTTGTCAGTTCTTCTGCCCTCCATATTATATTATCTTGAAGGAACTTGACACCCCAAATAATACCAGATGGTCATTATATGGATAACGTGACTCTAAGCGCACCTGCTGAGGAGGAATTAGCAAATACAACAGAAATCCCGGTAAAATATATACCTGCTAGAAGATGGGACATAAGCCCCAAGAGATGTTTCTGGAAGGACATCTAGTAGCATGGGATATATTAGAATATTCCCTCTAAAGTGAAAGGATACCACCTTGAAGAAAGTGGTACGATGCTTGTCCTGTTGGATTTGGGGCTACATTTCTTTAGCCCATTTTGCAGGTAACTGTTGCACTAGGCTGTTAGAATTAAATTCTCTGTGCCACAGAGGAAGAAAACCAGCACTAAGAGGAAAAGTTTCTCAGCAAGGCAAAGTTTAATTCTGCAGAAGGCTGCTGCCCACGCCTGTAGCAGTCGCAAGAGCACACGTAACAAAGGAGAGCAGGGGTTTTTAACCCTAATGCAGTTCCTGCTTCTGTGTCTTTCCCCTATTGGCTGGGGTTGGACAGCACAATCTAAGCTGATCCCGACTGTGGATCAGCTAAGACTTAGACTTTTCCAAATAGGATAAACACACGATTTGTGAAAAACAGAAGGGGGTAGGATTGATTTACAACTTATGACCAGAAAGTTGAGTCTTTGAAGAGGAATTTAGTTGTCCCAACACTATTAACTCCAATAGGGATGGCACCAAGTTCAAGAGGCCAAAGTTGAGACCCAGAGCCAGCAAAGGAGACTTGGGGTTACTGAGGGGAACTTATATACAGGGTTCGCCATGGTTGCAGGCAGGGAGAACTGCTACTGCCCCCAGAAAGCATGCAGCTTATAGAACATTTTCACAACGTGCTCTGTGAACCCCCTAATAGCTGAGATGGTCTCAGTTGATTTAGCAAGTTTATTTTGCCAAGGTTGAGGATGCCCACCAGTGACACAGCCTCAGGAAGTCCTGATGACATGTACACAAGATGGTCAGGCACTGCTTGATTTTACACGTTCTAGGAAGACATCAGACACCAAACAATGTATATAAGAAGTACAATGGTTCCTTCCAGAAACATGGGACAATTCAAAGCAGGAAGGAGGCTTCCAGGTCACAGGTAGGTGAGATACAAATGGTTGCATCCTTTTGAGTTTCTAATGAGGCTTTCCAAAGGAGGCAATCAGATGTGCATCTATATCAGTGAGCAGAGGGATGACTTCGAATAGAAGGAGGAAGATTAGGCCTAGTGTGATGGCTCACACCTATAATCTCAGCACTTTGGGAGGCTGAGGTGGGCAGATCACCTGAGATAGGGAGTTTGAGACCAGCCTGACCACCATAGAGGAATCCCATCTCTACTAAAAATACAAAATTAGCCAGGAGTGGTGGTGCGTACCTGTAATCCCAGCTACTAGGGAAGCTGAGGCAGGAGAATCGCTTGAACCTGGGAGGCAGAGGTTGTGGTGACCTGAGATTGCACCATTGCACTCCGGCCTGGGTGACAGAGCAAAACTCTGTCTCAAAAAAAAAAAAAAAAAAAAGGAAGAAGAAGAATAGGAGGCAGATTTGCCCTGAGCAGTTCCCAGCTTGACTATTTCCTTTAGCTTAGTAATTTTGGGGCCCCGAGATTTTCCTTCTATACCTCCTTCCAGCAACCTCTGCCTAGAAACCTTCATTTAACCCAAAACAAAGGGGTTTGAATCCCTGTGTTGTCTGCATTTTGTGGGACAGGCCAGGTGCTCAGATAGTCCTCATAGCCAAGGAATGAATCTCCAGATTGTCCTCACTCACCACCCTGAACACACATTCAGGTTTGTCTGCTATACAGGGTCATTCTTAGGGTCAGCTTAGGTTACATTATTGCTATCAGGTGCATCTAGCATAATTAACTAATAAGGGTGTCAGTTTTAAGGGAAGGAGAGAGTAAGGGAGTTCTTCAGTAAGTCCAAATTACAGTGAAAGCAACTTAACTAATCACTGCAAACAGGGTGGATCAGTCAAAAGCCAGAATCATCAAGGCAGCATGCACAGCAGCAATCAATCATTAAGCAGAAATGGTGTGGGGCACTGGGCACTGAGCATATCAGGATGCTCAGCAAATGCCACGGGCGGGTGGCTCAGGGCCGCTGCTGCCTGCTCCAACCACCCACTGCCTCTCCCTCCACTCACACCCATTGCCTCACCGCATGTTCACTATTGATTAGTTGATAGAAAAAAGGTGCAGCCTCTTTCCTGCTGGGTCTGTGGAGTGAGTTGGCACCTGCTGGCAGAGGAACCTTGCTGCATTAAAGCCCCAATTAGGGGTGATTCTGAAATACAGGAATCAATGACTATCTTCCTATGGGACAAAATTTCCAGAAGTAAATCTGTGTGTTGGCTTTGCCTAAAAGAAAAGGTAGCCTGACGTATGGACCCACAATAGCTGCAGGAGCCTGACTGCATGAGCAGGTATCCCAAAGCCCCTCGTCGCCCACCACAGTTCCACCAGAGCCGCTGCCCCAGTTCCTACTACAGCCTTGGAGCTCCCATGTGACAGTGAAGGAGGAGGAGAAACCTGAGCCTGGTTGATGATTCAGTTGGCTCATTATATGGGTGCGAATGTGTGACAGCTGTGTTACAGCCACATTCAAGGATGCCCTTGCAAGAATGCAGAGAGGGGAATTTTCTCCAATGGTTGAAGCTATTTAAGTAGGGTACCTGGTCCATTGTAGGACCTACAAGTTCAAGAGCTGCCTTGACACCTTTGGGCCTCCAGGGCTCTGAGGTCTAACCTTTGAGGTCCTCTTCTCTCTCCAGATACACACCGCCTCCCCACCACCGCCACCCAGTGGGAAAGACTCCTACCCAGGGAGTTCTCCCATCAGGTGGGTAGGCTGCATCCCACCTGGCCTGCAACCTAATGGGTTCCACCTCCTGGCCAACTCTTGAAATTATTCAAACAGGCCCTTCACATTCTCCTGTTGGAATGAGTCACCACACTTTCCCCAAGCCGCCTGCCCCCTGTCACTACAAAGCCTGCTTCCCTCTCCCCCGACCAGTGCACTCTGTTCCCAAGTAGCCTCATTTGGCACAGGGTCCTGCTCACTGGGCTGTGAGTCTATGTGACCGAGAAATTGCCATTGATCACGTCTGTCCAAGGTCAGGTGTCATGTGTTCTTCCATCTTATACTTTTAGGGCAGGGTATCCCTCCCTCATCGATGGGTTGAATAAGAGGTAACCAAAGCACTTAGTAATTCCCTGAGTGTGGCCTGACGTGAGAATGTGTGGATTGGTGGTCTCTGGTCACGGGGCTGGAAAGAAAAAGACTCCACTTCCAGGTCCTCGTTGTACCTGGGAACAGGTAGGTGCTGCTGGCTGAGATAGGTATGATTCCCAAGGGTCCAGACTGCTCAGGAAACAAGGTTCAATGGACACCACCAGGTAAACTGCTAAGGTGAGAGCTGAGGGTGAGAGGCATTTAGAAAGCTTTGATAACACTGGGTGATCCTGGGTCCACTCATCCTCAACATGTGTGGGCATTCTGCTTTTGGTGGTTTTCAGCCGCTTAAGGAGATGGCTGTGGGTCTCTCTGGGAAAGGACTAGGGGAATTGTCATGGCCTATGCTAGATGTGATATTGCAGGGTCCTTCCCGTTAGAACCCAGTCTCCTCTTCAGTTAATGGGTCCTAGATCTGGAAATTGGTCTCAGTTTGCAAGGGATTGTGGCTTTTAGGTTTTTCTGATTTGGGTTGTAGAAGTCAAAGCAGCACTCTGGCTGGTGGCCTGCCTATTTTGCCTCTGGGGGTGCCCTGCTCTCTAATCCTCTCCCCATATCCCAGGGGGTCCAGCACCCTTGTCCACACCTCCTTGGCATATAGTCACTCTGAGCTTCTAGCTTCTAGTGACCAAGTGCCTCTGTCTGGCCACTATCACTGGGCAACTAAACACTACTCGATGTAACCAAACACCACCTGTTTCCCAATAACCTATGGAAAAATCATCTGCATGGATGTGAGTGAATTCACGTGTGTGTGTGTGATCCATCTCTTACCATCATTCCTGGCCTCCAAGGAGATCTGCCACTGAGCTTTTCACTGGTTCATTCTTGATGGCCTCGGTGAAGGGAGCTTTCTCTGGTCCCCCCGGAACATAATCCTCTGAATCTTTCAGCCTTACATAATCTCTCTGTCCCAGCAAGCCCACTTCCCTTTTATACCTTCCTCTCCCATCTGCCAAGGCAGCTCAGGATTTCCACAGCTAATTACCCACCACTTTCCCAGGCTGCTGATAGCCACACTGGTGGTGGGTGCCCCATCTCATGGCATCCTTGCAGGGGCATGGAGACCCATGTCCTGAGAGAGTGCCCCCAAATCTACAAGTTCTTCCTTATTTAGGTTTATTCATTTTATTTTTCCGTAGGTTATTGGGGTACAGGTGGTGTTTGGTTACATGAGTAAGTTCTTCAGCGGTGATTTGTGAGATTTCGGTGCACCCATCACTCAAGCAGTACGCGCTGCACCATATTTGCAGTCTTTTATCCCTCGCCCCCCCTTCCCCCAGTCCCCAAAGTCCATTGTATCATTCTTATGCCTTTGAGTCCTGATAGCTTAGCTCCCACATATCGTGAGAACATACGATGTTTGGTTTTCCATTCCTGAGTTACTTCACCTAGAACGATGGTCTCCAGGCCTGGCGCGGTTGCTCACACCTGTAATCCCAGCACTTTGGGAGGCCGAGGCAGGTGGGTCACCTGAGCTCAAGAGTTCGAAACCAGCCTGGCCAACAGAGTGAAACTCTGTCTCTACTAAAAATACAAAAATTAGCCGGGTGTGGTGGCAGGTGCCTGTAATCCCAGCTATTCAGGAGGCTGAGCCAGGAGAATCACCTGAACCCGGGAGGCGGAGGTTGCGGTGAGACTGAGGTAGTGCCATTGCACTCCAGCCTGGGCAACAGAGCAAAACTCCATCTCAAACAAATGAAGAAAGAATAATATTCTCCAGTCTCATCCAGGTCGCTGAGAATGCCATTAACTCGTTCCTTTTTATGGGTTAGTAGTATTTCATTGTTTATATATACACCATGGTTTGTTCATCCACTCTTTGATTGATAGGCATTTGCGTTGGTTCCATGATTTTGCAATTGTGAATTGTGCTGTCATAAACATGTCCTGAGAGAGCGCTCCCAAATCTACACGTTCTTCCTTATGCAGTTTTATATCTGCACGAGCAGATGACATTTGCTCCCTCACGATCTAGTTCCCAGGGTCCTCCCCTCATTCTTGCTGGAATGTTGTAGACCCTCCTTGCAACTTCTTCAGTTATAGACATTTGCCTCCTTATCAGGCCTAGCCAGGTAATGCTGCAACTTAAGCCTGGTTTTAGTCCTGAAGCCAGGAGAAGGGGAGAGAGCAGAGACTGAGGGAGTGGCTGTTGCGTGGGGTGGAGTCGGGGGGAGGCACTTGCCACAGCCCCCAGCCTGGTGGAAGAGCTGGGGAAGGGGTGGAGGTAACCTCTGTAAGCTCTGGGCTTCAGGGTGTCCTCAAGGACTTCATTCTTTTCTTTGTAAGGAAGAACTGTATGTAAAATGTGCTTCTCTGCGTGGCTTTCCATCAACAGTATACTCAGCTGTTTGAGTATTGGGGCTATCCTCCAAAAAGCCAGATGGTTCTAGTAGCTGAAGACAGTATTCGACCTCACAAAATGCCAAACTAATTCTTTCTTTCGCCCCCCTGCCAAGGAGAAGGAAATGACTATTATAAAGGTAGCTTTCTGAAACATGCCTGGTAAAGTGTGGATGCAGCTTACTGGCCTGGTTAAAGAAGAGGCAGGAGAAAAAGGGCCTTGGTTATTCCCCAGCCCTCTCCCACGTGTTGCTGTTTCCTTTCACTTGAATTCAGATACCTGAGGAATGTGAGGGGCAAAAGCAAACCAAGAATAACTGTGGCTTTTGCGCTTGGTCTGTGAGTAAAAGATACTTGATTATTAACAAGAAGTATTACACATCCCACTGTTAGATACTTCCCAAGATAATAATGTAATGTTATGAATATATGACCATTTGAAGTTTCATGTTTAGCCTCTTATATTATGGGACATTTCTAAGTGAGACAAGTAAGAACATACAGACAAATAATTTCTGTTCTAGAAGAAGATAATTCAAGTAATCTCATCTCAAAAATTTCCTCACTTTAGGCAAGTAACTTTATCAAATAAATAGGTACAGTCGTGTGTCACATAACAATAGGGATATATTCTGAGAAATGCACTGTTAAGCGATTTTGTTGTTGTGCAAACATCATACAGTGTATTTATACAAATCCATATGAGATACCTACTACACCTCAGGCTGTATGGGATAGCCTATTGCTCCTATGCCATGAAGGTGTAAAATGTTACTATTTACATCAGCATTGCAGGTGAGTAATACATTGTGCTGTTATGACTCATTAGGTGGTAGGAATTTTTTTTAACTTCATCATAATCTTATGGGACTGTCATTGTATATGTGGTCTATTGTTGACTGAAACATTATTTTGTGGCACATGCATTTTGATTTTTTTTTTCTTCAGAAGATGAGCTCTCCTAGGCTATGAATTTTCTGTTCATCTAAGCATTTACACTTGCTGAATACTGTAATAGGTGTTCAGTATGTTTACAATAGAGACCTTGACCAATCCTTCAGGGCCTTTGGGCAGGAATTGCCTATCAGAACTGCCCCAGATTGAGGCAAAGGAGCTGGGACTCTCTATCCCTGTATCAGTCAATCCCTCGTTTTAGGTCACTTTCTGGGATAGGACAACATTGGGACAACATCGAGAAGGCTGTTTTATGCAGCAGAGCTCAATTCCCAGTGAGGGATGTAGCTGTGAGTCAATAGCTGACACTCAGAATTTAGGGAAGGAGGAATCGGTATAGAGGAAGGGACCTAGACAAAATACCATAGCGTCCACTGCAGTCCACTTCTTATACCCTCAAACCTACTTGCTTCTCAGTGAGTTCTTTCCATCCAGGGTTCTGGTTGGTGGATCAGGCATGACCCACATTGTTGCAGCTGGCCTCAAGGCTGTCACAGATACACATCATCTCCTTTCTCCCCTACCTGCCTGTGTTTCTCTGCACCTGTGCTAGCATCTCTGTTGACCTTGATGTCAGAATCATCCCTCAGGTAAGGCCTTCATTCCTGAGGGATCAACCCACTGGTCATCGAGCTCTTTTCATGCCTGACTGCCACATCTACATATTTACATTCTGGAGAATGGCATGTTCGTACTAATCACTTGGCTGCCAGACACATCTGATATGGTTTGGCTGTGTCACTACCCAAATCTCATCTTGACTTGTAGTTCCCATCATAGCCACATGTCGTGGGAGGAACCCAGTGGGAAGTAATTGGATCATGGGGGAGGTTTCCCCCATGCTGTTCCCTTGATAGTGATGGTTTTATAAGCATCTGGCATTTTCCCTGCCAGAATTTCTCTCCCTGCTGTCTGGTTATGAAGCTTGTGTTTGCTTTCCCTTCTGCCGTGATTGTAAGTTTCCTGAGGCCTCCCCAGCCATGCAGAACTGTGAGTCAATGAAACTTCTTTTCTTTATAAATTACCCAGTCTTGGGTATTTCTTCACAGCAGCGTGAGAATGGACTAATGCAGCATCCTTCTCTGCCCCCTCCATAGCCACACCCTGCCATCTCCTCACAATCAGTTACCCCTGTGAGATTGATGACCCTTGTCCTTGCCTGCTAGTCTCTCGGCATGAGGAGCCCAAAGCAAACAAGTGACAATGAACTATTCCTGTGGCACCTGATGGAAGCTCTGTCTCTCTAGGAACCAGAACCTCTAGACCCACAGAGCCTAAAGTCACATGGACAAGAAGGACTACTTTGCCAGGTGGTCACTGATTGTGACAGGAGGCATGACGATGTGCTTCTACTCTGTGATTTCCAGGCCTGTCCGTATAGTCCACCTTAAGGGCACAGTCCTGTAAAATGACATGGATGTACAGTATTACTGTCTGTAGAGGAATGGTGCTGCAGAGTAGTATCTCCTTGTGGTATCTCCCTAGAACATTTGAGAGGCTATCCCCCACTCCATCAGGCTGGCAGTTTCTGGGTAAAATAGTGTGTTAATTTCCTAGGGTGGCTACAACCATATGCCACAAACTGTAGGACTTAAAACAACACAAATTAATTTTCCCATGGTGTGAAGGCTACAAATCTGGAATCAAGGTTTCAGCAGACAGGGCTATGCTCCCTGAGGGGTCCAGGGAAGAGTCCTTCCTTGCCTCCCTGGCTCCTGGTGTTGCTGCCAATCCTCGGTGTTCATTGATGTGTGGCAGAACCCTCAGCTGTGTCTTCACATGGCCTGTTCTCTCTGTGTCTGTGTCTTCAAATCTCCCTCTCCTTATGAGGTTACTGTCGTTGGATTTGGGGCCCACATCAATCCAGAACAATCTTAACTTTAGCCAAGACCCTATTTCCAAAGGTCACATTTATGGATACCAGGGGTGAGGACTTCAACACTTCTTTTTTCTCAGTCAAGAGAAGTGCAGCTCAACTTGCAGCGAGTGGTCTGTGTGGGACCCGAGGCCACATGCTCATTGCTGTAAAGTGGGGCCATGGTTCCAAGGATGCAAAATGCAATCCTGTATCAGAGGATGGAAACTTACAGACGTCCTTGGAGAGTGATCTGGCTGAGACCCTGCAAGCAGGAGAGGCAGACCCATCCCTGCTGATAAATAGCTACCCTTCAAGGTGGCTGGTGGTCTCCTTAGGGGATGTGCCAATTTGGGGGTTCAGCATTGGTCCCTATGACTGGCAGGTTGGATGTTAGGCAGCAACAACTAGACCAGGCTTGCTGACAGACACCACACTGCTTCAGCCATGCACGGCTTCCCTCCCTGCTGCCATGGTTACTCCACTCAACTATTGTGCTGAACTGGGGTGGACAAGCGACAGGTGGTCATCGGTGGGCTGAGCCATCCTGTTGCCAGTGTTCTAATCTGCAGTGGATGCTCTCTGGAGGATGTGAAAAGTGATAAAAAGATATCCACACTTTGTCCTTATTCCCTTTGGTTCATCTACACTCTTCTTTCACAGACCTCCATCCTTCCAATAGTTCACCTTCTGGACCTTTAGCCACTGCTCATGGGTCTGTATCCAGTTTTGCTTCAGGCCACAACTTTTTTCACACAAAATGGAAGATCAGGTGCGGTACCTGGAACTGTGCCCCTTGGAAGGATGTACCCTGACTGCTGTCTCCAAGGCCACCCAGAGTAGAGCCATGAGACAGCAGCAGTCTTCTTTCCGACTTGCACCAACACAGCAGGCTGACCCATCTTTGAATCCCCCTTGGCCCTGCTGGCATCCCATTAGCTGGCCATGCAGCCAGGGCTTCGAGCTGAGGGGTAAGCACTTGCACAGTGATGACAGATGGCAGGGTGGTCTAGGCCACCTCTTGTGGAGCTGGCTTGTGCTCTCCATGCAGCTCTGCTCTGCATCACTTCGTTTTATGCTATTTTGCCACTGAGCCCACCCAGTTTTGTGTGTGGGTCTGCACAACGCCACGTCACGATGGTTATAGTTTGCTCCAGCGTCACTTAATGTCTCATGCTCAGATGCTCTATTTCTGCCGGAGCCCTGGCTCACACAAACTGCTTTCCCAACAGCGTAATGTTTCCTGTTGTAGATGAGGTGACTGCTCCGGAACCCTCAGGGTCTGTACTGTGACTCTTTCACTGGTGTTTGTCATCAAATCCTCGTGGCGTTTTTCCCATTACAGGTACTCCAAGTAATGTAAGGTTTGCAAGTCGTAAAGCCCCAGCAGTAGGCTGCTTTCACTGCAGCTAGGACTTCTCCTAGAGCTGTTTCCTGCTCTTAGCCCCAACCAAACTTGGCAGCCTTTCCACATCACGAGGATGTGAGTCAGAGCAGCTGCCTCTGGCATTCAAAGGGCTGACCAAGCCTGAGGTTTCCTTTCCAGCAGGGGAGGTACCAAGTGTAACATGTATTTTTTTATAATGAAAGGAATGCCCTGTCGTGCTCCAGGGCACGAAGCCCTGACATCTTCCATGATGCAGTGGGCGTCTGATTCTTCAAAGACAAAGTTATTTCTCACATTTTGGAGCACACGTATTTTACCAAGGTCTCTAGTTAACTTGAGACTTCTTTTCTTGCTCGTCCTGTCTCATGAACATCCCACATCGACACTGTGGACTAGTGTGATGTTCTGGTGACAGCAATTTTCAAACACGGTGGTCTCAGGACCCCTGCATATTCTTTAAAATCGAGTACCCCAAAGAGCTTTTGTTTACATGGGTTACAGATATATTAATATATACTGGAAAACAAACTGGAGACATTTTCAATGTATTTGTGTATTTATTAAAAATAAAACCCATTACATGTTTACATAAATGACACCTCATTATGAAAAATAACTATTTTCCGAAAAGTACTTGTGAATGGCATTGTTTAACATTTTTGCAAATCTCTTCAAGACAGCTAGAATATCATATGTTTCTTTGTTCCATCTGTTATGTTATTTTGGTTTAAGATTGTGAAGAACATCCGCTTCCATATAGATATACAGCTGAAAAGAGAGTATTTTAATACTCTTCAGATAATTATGGATATTTTTTCTGTGAAGCTATATTAAAACCCAGTCAGTGGTAGCACCTTAAAGGTTTGTTGTGATGTGGAATCTGAAATCATATCATGCATGTTTTATACCCTGTTAGATTAAAAATCATTAGTCTTGGCTGTGCACAGTGGCTTAGGCCTGTATTCCCAACATTTTGGGAGGCAGAGGGGGGTGGATTGCTTGAGATCAGGAGTTCGAGACCAGTCTTGTCAACATGGTGAAAGCTCATGTCTACTAAAAAAAAAAAAAAAAAAAAAAAAAAAAAATACCCAGGAATTGCTTGAACCCAGAAGGTAGAGGTTGCAGTGAGCCGAGATTGCGCCAATGCACTCCAGCCTGGATGACAGAGAGAGACTCTGTCTCAAATAACAAAAGCAAAAATAAATGATCAGCTCTTACTTGCATGAAATAGATTAATACCTTCCCATTATAGAAAATCTAAAATTAGCATTTTTCTACATGCGAATGACATGATATGATTACAAAGTGTAAGTAACCTCAATAGACAACCCAGTCTTCACTCTAAATGATTGTTAGATGGCTGCAAATGACATTTTGTAAAGGAAAGCTTTTAGTAGACATCCCATGATTTGTTGATATGTCTGTAATTTCCTCTGCCCCCAGTATAGCACCTCATTCAGTTATGTGGTTGTATCTTTTGCCAAATGGTATGTTAGCTTTCTAGGGCTGCCATAACAAAATACCACCGACTGAGTGGCCTACATTAGAAATTTATTTATTCTTAGTTCTGGCAGCTGGAAATCCAAAATCAAAATGTTGGCTGGGCTGGTATCTTCTAACGTCTCTCTCCTTGGCTTGCAGATGGCCACCTTCAAACTTTATTCTCACATGGTGTATCCTATGCACACACATCCCTAGTGTCTCTTTGCATGTCTCTCTTTTCATAAGGATATCAGTCAGATTGAATGAGGTCCTATCTATAGCCTCATTTTAACTTAATCATCTCTTTAAAGACCTTATTTCCAAATACAGTCACACTGTGAGGTTCTAGGGGTTAGGACTTCCATTTATAAATCTGGCAGGGTGTAAGGGAGGAAGAAGAGAAACAATTTAACCCAACAGGTGACAACCCAGGAAGTTATATTTCCCAATGCTGCCATTTCAGAGGTACCCTATGGCAGATGGGAGTTTTATACGTTTTCAGAATTTTTTTTTCTTTTCAATGTTTTTCAAGACAAAATTGGGGCTATGCTTTAAAACTGAAATATTATGATTTTTCATTTGTGTATTTTTGAGATAAACCAGACTTTCTGAACAGGGTTTGTCCCTTCTGGAAATGCCCCATTGACTCTCTCCTTTGTGGGAATATTCTATTCAGTCCCTTACTTTATGACACTCTAATTTTAACAAATTATCCTCAGTTATCGTTGACTTTGTCTCTATTAGACTGTTCTGTTGATCACTTGACTATCAATACAGACAACTGTGGCCTGGGGAATCAGTAGGGAATATAATTGCAAGCCCACAATGCCTTTCAAGATTTGTATGAAGAGGTCCACTGCAGCCTGCCTGTGGGGAACACAGCTCATCCATTCTTCCAGATCTAGATGCAGAACTTCTTTCAAAGAATAGGATTCATAGTTTACATCTCATTCCAATTAGTTCCATGACCTCAAGAAGGTGATGTGCCCTAAACAAGCACAAGCTTGCTTCTTTATTGGGGCCATGCATGCAGGCAGTCACCATCATCTGTTTTTAAGTGGTGTCTGAAACAGCCCTGTGAATAATCCTGTATTGAATGATTTTGTTCTCTCCTCTGGGTTCCAGTGGAGGAGTTTCTCTTTTCTCAGTGTATTCTCCTGATACTTGTTTTACTCTGCAAGAAACAAAATCTTATACCAAAACATGCTGCTAACTTTTAAATAGCTAAAATATTTCTGATCAAATTTACTTGTAAATACACTCATTTTACTTTCATGACACTCATTTTATATACTTCAAAACAAAGCTTATTACCACCTTACTTTCATTAACGTCATTTCTGTCATGCCATTTTTAAATTTTCTTTTTATTTTTTATTATTTTACTTTAAGTTCTGGGGTACATGTGAAGAATGTGCAGGTTTGTTACATAGGTATACATATAACATGGTGGTTTGCTGTAAAATTTTAACTTCTTTTATGTTGCTATATCATGTGCCTCTTTATAAGGTGCTTTAAATCTTAACTTCTGGTTAGAAACTTTTGATATTTTCTCAATTTTTATGGATGTGTTTGTGGGATTTGTGTTCATGTGTGAGGGGAGAGTTACATTCCCTCTTTCTTTTGTGTGAGATGGAGCTCTTATAATAACTTTTTCCCAGTTTTTCCTTCTCAGGAAGCAAATTTAGTAGGAACCACTGGGGACTACACAGCTGCCTTATGACTCTGAGGAGGTAAAGCATTCTTCAGTCACTCCTGTTGGAGCCGGGTGAAGCATTCTAGCTCCAACACCTCAGCCATCTCTAGGAACAGCAGCACCTGCTCTCTCAGAGCCTCTTCTCCTTTAAGGAAAACAACCATTAAGGGAAGCAACTGAGAGCTGGGTAAGAAGAAAGCAATCATGTGCTGAAATCTTCCACAAAACAAAAGTTAGTGAAACGATCTTAGATCCTTAACTCGGAGCTCTTATAGGAACAGCAGATACTTTTGGAAAGCTGAGAAAGCAGTGTTCAAAGTCTCCAGACCACCCCTAGAGGGATGCGTATGGGTGTCTAGGGGAACGTTTCGAGGAAAGTTCATTGGTCAACTTGTTCCACGTGGCGAACCCATTTCAGGCAAGAGCGACAGCACCGTGGACAGCGCCAACCCTCCTGCATCCGAGCGGGGTGAGGCGGCAGCACCGCGGACAGCACCACACGAAGGGGTGCGCGCTGGGAGCCGCCAGGAGAGGGGAGCGCAGGAGCGCAGCAGCACCGCGGACAGCCCCAAAGCCGCGCGCGCCGAGCCAGGAGGAGCCGAGAGAAGGCCTTATCAGCTGATGGCTTACGTAGGGCTAGATCTCAACTTGGATAAGGCAGGTCTCGGTGGGCGCGACAGCATTCGCTCTGCGGAGCCGCAGCCTCAGACAGGGTGGTGGGGGCAACTGGGACAGAAGGCAGGTCCCAGAAAGCAGGTATCCCCCAAATTGGCTTCCCTAGCAGGGAGTTAAAGCTGCAGCCGGCTGCCTAGAGAGAAGGGTGGGCAGGGAAGCAATGCGGTGAGAGCGACTGCTCTGACGCACCAGCCCCTCTCCCGCACCCACGCGCTGCGGGCCGCCCTGCTTCTCCCCCATCGGGGAGATGCTCGGTTCTGGGCCGCCAGACAGCCTTTTCCGCCAAGGCAAGGAGCCCGGGGCTCCTGGCAGCTTAGGCGGGCCCTGGCTGGAGATGCAGCCCCTCGCCTCTGCTTCCTTGGCCTCTCAGGGCTTCAGACCTGCCGTACTTGCCGCCACGCCGTCTCCCACGGATACTCACTAGCTGGAGATTGGGGCCAAATTCACAGGCACTTTCCAGAAACCCCACCACTGGCCAGAGGTTGCAAATATCCGGATTGGCTCTGGGCACAGTGGCCACCTTAAGTCCTCCTGAACACCCTTTCTGCAAGCACCCCAGGCCGGTCTCCTGACCCAGAGATGGATTTAGCTGTGAACCTAACCTCCTTTTCCCTCTCCACCCCCTCCCCTTTGGAGACCAACCGCAGCCTCGGCAAAGATGACCTGCGCCCCAGCCCGCCCCTGCGCTCAGTCTTCGGAGTGCTTATTCTCACCTTGCTGGGCTTTCTGGTGGCGGCGACGTTCGCCTGGAACCTGCTGGTGCTGGCGACCATCCTCCGTGTGCGCACCTTCCACCGCGTGCCCCACAACCTGGTGGCGTCCATGGCCATCTCGGACGTCCTGGTGGCCGCGCTGGTCATGCCGCTGAGCCTGGTGCACGAGCTGTCCGGGCGCCGCTGGCAGCTGGGCCGGCGGCTGTGCCAGTTGTGGATCGCGTGCGACGTGCTCTGCTGCACGGCCAGCATCTGGAACGTGACGGCCATCGCCCTGGACCGCTACTGGTCCATCACACGCCACCTGGAATACACGCTCCGTACCCGCAAGTGCGTCTCCAACGTCATGATCGCGCTCACCTGGGCGCTGTCCGCTGTCATCTCTTTGGCCCCGCTGCTTTTTGGCTGGGGAGAGACTTACTCTGAGGGCAGCGAGGAGTGCCAGGTCAGCCGTGAGCCTTCCTACGCCGTGTTCTCCACCGTGGGTGCCTTCTACCTGCCGCTCTGCGTGGTGCTCTTCGTGTACTGGAAGATCTACAAAGCTGCCAAGTTCCGCGTGGGCTCCAGGAAGACCAATAGCGTCTCACCCGTATCCGAAGCTGTGGAGGTGGGTATTGCAGCAATCCGTAAAAATACTCGACTTGCATTTCTACAGGCTATATTTCCAGGACACCTGCCCCAACCCCCACACCTGTAGAAAGTGGAAATGTTTGGGTTTGGGAGTAGGGGAGTACACTGGGAGAGTGGAAGAAGGCATCAGAGATATACTTTGCTCTGACATATTCCCTCTCACAGAGCTAATCACCCTGTTTTCCTTCTCTCATGGGTTATTTGTTAAATATACAGAACATGAGAAATTCTAATGGCATCATTCTACAGGGTCCCCTTAGGCCCCCAAATTCTATGGATCTATAACACCCTTTAGAACATCTGGATAAGCTAGTATCTGGGGTACACTGATTCAGTACACTGGAAAAATTAACAGCTTCTTGCACTTAGAATGAGAGTGTTCCAGGAGAAGGGGAGCCAGGGGTGGGAGCATGATTTGATGAGAAGACTGCCATGTGTCAGGCAATGCAGGTTAGTGTTTCATCCTAGTCAATTATTTGCTTTGCAAATTACAGCAACTGATTTATTAAAAATATGGTATCACCTAGGTTACTGTCCTTCTGTGACATCCTCCCATCCTGACGTAAGATTGAGGATGTTGTCTACATTAATCCCGGAGCCTGCATTTGTTACCTGCTTCCACTGCCTTGGGGTGCTATTTTCTGGGTCTATCCCCCACAGCCCTATTAGGTTGTAGGTGTGACTGAGGACCACTTGTCTGTCTTCCTGAAAGTGAGTAAAGCTGCAGAAGGAAATTAAAAATTCAGGAAAGAGAATTCCCCAGTTCTCTGCAAGAGGCATTTATTGCGTGACAATCACTACAGCAACAGCAAAGGAGATTTTCTTCTCCCACTCCTGCTTTTTGTTAACTCTTAGTAATCTGACCCTATGACTCACAATTCTGAAGGCCACTCCCCACTCATTACCAAGGATGATTCCTTGAATCTAATTTACACACTTAGGTTAGACCAGAAGTCTACACAGTCCCCATTTTCTGTCATTGGCTCTGGAACAAGAATGTAATCTAATTAAGCATATGGAGTGCATGCTATAGGCTTGGTGCAAGAGGTAAGAGAATGATAGAGATGCTGTCTTTGCTATGAAGACTTTGACCTAGGGAGGGAGATGGGCACCCACCCTGGGCTCTGCAAGTGCTTTCTAGAGTCAGTAGCTAATTCTAACCATCTCCAGTCAGTCAAGCTTAGAGGGACCAGAGGTGTAGGTAGGGAAAAAGGGGGAGACAGCATCATCCTAGAGGAAAGAAGAAAACAAGGGGTCAGAAGCTACTTGTCCTTTTATCTATATCAGCACTTCTCAGTGAAGGGTGATATTGCCCCCGAGGAAACAGTTGGGCTGTCTGGAGACACTTCGGATGATTAAGACTTGAGGATGGGATGCTAATGGCATTAGTATAGAGAAGTCAGGAAAGCTGATAAATATTGTACAATGCACAGGATAGCCCCTCAACAGAGAATTATTCAGACCAAAATGTCAGTTGTACTGAATTTGGGAAACTCCAATCTATTCGATTTCTAAGCAGAACAAAGAGTGCTGTTGGGTAAGATCACTGAAGCTTCCATCAAACCACCTGAAGCTATGTTCCATGCATATGAGCTTCCACTCAAATTCCAAGCCAGGAATAAGAAGACTGGTCACCCCCAAGGGCCCTCCTTTTATAAATTCTCCTCTCCCTGGATGTTTATCCAGGCAAATATGACTTACAGTCAACTCCAAAAACAGCTTTAGAAGGAGAAAATTAATTATAATTCTATTCCAAGGCTTGTTGTAGAAGGATGAGGTGCACTCTAATTTCTCTGCTTCAGTGATAGCAGAAGCAAAGCATTATAGCATCTTTGTGCTTTTTATATAGATACACACACACACACACACACACACACACACACACACACACAAATACTCTCTTCTCTTCTCTCTCTCTCTCTCTCCCTCAATCCCCCTGCCAGATTAGTTTTGAAAACTGGTCCCTAGGCTTGGCAAGGGCTCTAAATAATCCAGTTCTCTAAATATAATGTGGGGCTGCCTCTGTCCTTATATTATGTTAAAGGGTTAATTACAAACCAGGCCACCTGTTTGCTCTGTGTAGTGGGAGTAGGCATCAGAGTTTCTAAATGCAGTTCTACCACCAGCTAGCTGTTACCTAGGGAAACCACAACACTTCTCTCTCATTTCTTTCTCTGCTGAGTTTTATTTAAATATATGCCATGAAACCTTAACTCAGGTCAGACCTTGAGCTGGGACTTGGCAACAACAAGAAAGATAAGCCTTGCCCTTGTCAAAGGATGAGGAAACCACTGCTAGAGATCTGAAATAAAACGACAAAGAAAATGCCTTGCTTACTAGAGTGAGCTGGGGCTGTGCTGTCCAGGCACAATTTCCCTGAGCAGAGCAGAATGTGGTAAGACCTGAAACAGCACTTTTGGGAGGTATGGGGCCTTAGGGATTGGTGGATTGTTGAGTTGTGGGTAGATAACATCCTCTGTGTGAGATGCTGTTGTTGACTGGCTGTTCCTCCAATGGGTATTTACTGGAGTGAGTCCATCCTTGGTGGCCTGACTTTCAGAACTGAGGGGCTAACACCCATAATCTACACAGGTGTTGTAGACACTCAGGAGGTAGAGACAGTGTGAGCTACTTTACCTTCTTTTATTCTAACCCTATTTGCCCTCCCATCCTTATTCATTCTCTATGTAATAGACAAAATTAATAATGCTCTGACTCTCAAAATTACAGGCCACCAATGGTACCGAAGCAATGCATATACAGACTGTGCAGACTTACCTTTTGACTCCTGTATAATCCCTGCAGCAGACCTACACCCAGGAGAGCAACCTATGCAGAAAGACTCTGTGCATGTAGACAGCAGCAAAAGCAAAGCAAGCAGCAGTAGGATAGACAGGTGAACAGCATGACACCATTTGTTAAGCAGTACACCTTTGTGAAAGAGGTTTGAAGCCTTATACGCAGATCTAAGACCATTACCTAATGGTAGAATCTCTTAATCAAACATGTAGTGACTTGACACAAACACCTTAGCCCTATGACCTTATACAAGGACATACTTGGTGACAAATCTTAAGATAACAAAATTCCAAAAATATCTAAATTGAGATGGGTTGCCCTTGATCAATAGAATAAGTTTACAACTCATTCTGGGCTAAACAGCACTCAGTCTTTTCCTAAGTGTGTGGGAACATTTCCTTCCCAGTCTGCCTTTCTTGGTCCTCATTCAGCCAGAACTGCAGGAGAGACCTCCATGATTGCCCAGATTTTCACCACTGTGGCTGATCCTCCTTGACGATGAAGTTTCATCTGTGGAGATGTGATGTTCACATTGCATGTTGATCGACATGAGTTAATACTGTTTTTAAAATCATCTGTTGAATCGTCTGTCAGGACAGTTGTGCAGAGGCATGTAAAGTTCTGAATTTGGTACTAGAGCATCAAAGTTCTCTCTGGAGCCAGGGTACTTTAATTATAGAAATTCAGTCATGTGATTCCCCTTCCTTGTCTAAAGGTTTCAGAGTTGCTGGGTGATGCATGTTACAACAGGAGAAGGAGAAACTATCCATGAACCATCAATCCATGAGTAGAAAAATATTGGATAGCTTCTGTTAGCAATTGGAGCTTATTACATGTGGTACATAAGATTTAAAAGGCTAATATGAAATGTTTTGAAGATGTATTGACTCATTGAATTGATGCCTGTAATTTCTCTGAGAAAAGGAGGCAAAGCTTCTAGGTTACTGAATTAAGCGGTGACATTACCTTAAAATAGGCAATGTTCTTTGATAGGTGTCATGCCGTCACCTTAATCCACCCAGAGCATGGCCCTGTGTTTTCATATTTGCATGAAAAGGAACGTTCATGATAACCTAGGAAGAACCTGTCTTAACTCTTAAGCATTCTACTTCACTTAAATTTTCTAGTTGTGGAGTCTCTTGTCCGCAGAGATTCTAGGACCATGAGTATTTCTTTAGTAATTTTAAAAATTGCATGTAGTGTAGGCATTCTCATGTCTAACCAGCTATAATCTCATCATGAACAAGGGCTGCAGCACATTTTATTTGGAAGCAGACCCTGCCTATTGTAGGAATGTCATAGATTACAGAAGCATTCTTTTGCTAGCGATCTGGATATATCAGTTAAAAGTTAGCATACAGGATTGTTAAAGATTGTGACCACTTGAAATGTTCCATTAAATAAAGTTGACTTTCTCTCAAGCCTTTGAAAAATTTACTATATAGCGAGAAATTTGTCATTTATTATCTTGTTTCACTATCTAGTATAACCAATAGCTTTTTTTTCCAGCTCCCTCTGTTGCCCAGGCTGGAGTGCAGTGGCATGATCTTGGCTCACTGCAACCTCTGCCTCCTGGGTAATTCTCCTGCCTCAGCCTCCCGAGTAGCTTGGATTACAGGTGTGCACCACAATGCCTGGCTAATTTTTGCATTTTTAGTAGAGATAGGGGTTTCACCATGTTGGCCAGGCTGGTCTCAAACTCATGACCTCAGGTGTTCCTCCCACCTCATCCTCCCAAAGTGCTGGGATTATAGGCATGAGCCACTGCACCCAGCCATCAATAGCTTTATTAAAGAAATTTTTTGTTTTAATTTTTAAAAACTTACTACAAAGTTGATTTGCTTTTTTACTTTTCAGGCAACTTTAAAAATGTACGTGGCGTGACTGTTGTTCTATAGTGGTGGGGTTACTGGTAGTTACAGCGACAACCACCTAAACAAAAACATTATATAGTTATACATCTCGTTATAGAAAAATTTCCTTGGAAGTTTAAAAAGACAAAGAATTGTTGAGTGATAATACCTTCCTTGGAGTGGCTTTATTAGGTAGATTGTATATAGTTGTCATTTTGTCTTTTAGCCCACATGAGATGTTCATTCTTTCAAGGCTCCTTCTGCTAGCAATATGTTAATATATATAGGAATTCTTATCTTGGCTCTCAAACCCTTGAGAACAGAGACCCTTTTGTGTGTTTTATCTAGAAAGCCGTATCTTGTATTGATTTCTAGCATTTATTTTATAAGGCTATCTGGAAATGTCTACCCTCATATTGGATATTTTACAAATCGGCAATTTCACGTTTCAGTTTATTTTTTCTTATTAAATTCCCAAATTCGGATTTAAGCCATTTATAGAAAGACAGGACGAGTCTATACCTCAGCTGTTTGGTGTACACAAGTATGTTGCTTGAAGGCTTTCTGAAGTCTATTTTCTATCTTTATTCAGCCTCCCAAGTAGATAGACTTCAAGTATGTGCCATCACACCTGGCTAATTTTTGTATTTTTTATAGCAGTGGGGTCTCATCATGTTGCCCAGGATGGTCTCAGACTCCTAAGCTCAAGTGATCCTCCTGCCTCCGCCTCCCAAAGTGCTGGGATTACAAGCGTGAGCCACCGTGCCCAGCTTTATTTAGTTTTCTTTGAATCTTTATTCAACCTCTCCTTAAAAGAAAGCCTTCTAAAATTGCTTTACATAATATATTTTCTATTTTTTAATATTTAAATTTTCACAACTAGGTTATATAACTTTTCTATTTTCTATGTTTCTGCTTTTAACCATATTTTTTTTATCTGAGGGGATTTCAGTTAATTTATCTAATGAGCACACATGTATAGTTCAAGAAAATACAAATTTTGTTTGATATTCTAACAAAATTATAAATTCTACAACAAAAGTTTAGAAATTTTTTTATTCTTCTTCTTTCTTATTTTCTTTTCTTTTCTTTCTTTTCCTTCTTTTCTTTTCTTTCTTTTTTTGAGACAGGGTCTTGCTCTGTTGCCCAGGCTAGAGTACAGTGGCACAGCCATAGCTTACTGCAGCCTTGAAGCCCTGGGCTCATGCAGACCTCCCACCTCAGCCTCCTGAGTAACTTGGACTACAGGAATATGCCACCATACCTGGCTAATTTTTAAAATTTTTGTGGAGATGGGTCTCTTTGTGTTGCACAGGCTGATCTCAAACTGTTGACCTCAAATGATTTTTCCACCTTGGCTTCTCAAAGTGCTGGGATTACAGGCATGAGCCCCCATGCCTGGCCTAGAATATTTCTTAATTATAGCTCTTAACTTAGGTCTAGACAAGGGTTTTAATTTAAATTCTATAAATCTGATTTTTCTTCTGGTAATTTTATAATGTGATTGTGTTTTTCCTGAGAAAAACCTGATTCATTTAGGAAGTCAGATAAAGCTGAACAGAAAAATACAAGATAGAGATATGCAAAGACAGTAGGTTGCAGAAGGTTACAAAATCTTTGGTACTATTTCAGAGTTAGAACTTTGTTTTAAGGCCTCAAAATACCAATTAAAGAGGATGACTTTTAGCCATTTGATATTTGTCTCCTGATTTTTCTAGAGCTTCTCTTAAATAACTTGTTAATTTTTGATTCATCAGATGTTTCTCATTAAGTAAAAAAAAAAGTTTGGCATTTGTGAAGAAAAGTGCAAGAGTTAGGATCATAATGCAATTTTAAACAGAAAATAGTTCTGAAGAAAGAGGATTGAGGTTTTGACATAGGCAAGCCCTGGCACAGGAGAGCACGAGAAGGAGGTGACTGCGATTGGTCAACAGCTTGTGCTTGTGAATAGTATCTCAGGATCCCAGACTAAACAGATGGCAGAAGGGGACACACAATTGTCCACACAGCTGTCATTAAGCTGGAAAACGATGGAGCCAAGTGATGTATTTTCACCTCTCGACAAGTCAGGAGTGCCCTCGTAAACGTTTTGTAGGGGACCACAAGCAAAGTTTGATCAATTGCTTTTTCATAAATTGGTCACTGGCCTAATAATGGTCTTCAAATCATTAGCGCTCAGGTCCAGCTTGGATTAGATTGGAGACTTAACAAGTCAATGCCTTACAGAATAGCTCTTTCTGTATTCAACAGAAGAAAGCGTTCCAGGACAAAACAAAAACACAAGCAACAAGGCTTTGTACATGTCGACAATGCAAAAGCAAAGCAAGAGGCCGTAGGATAAGTAGAATAATGGCCTGACAATATTTGCCAAATGATACACCTTCATGGCAAGAGGTTGTAAGCTTTACACATAGATCACATATATCTAAGACAATTACCTAATGGTAGATCTCTCAGTCAAAGATCTAGTTACATGATACAAACACCTCAGCCTTGTGACCTTATCCAAGGACATAGCTGGTCACAAATCTTAGGATAACAAAATACGTTGAGCAATAAGAGCCCAGTGAAATGAGGCGGAACGCAAATCCTTGTTGAGGTTGATGCACTTGGCTGCAGACACAAAGGGCAACTGAGTTTGGGGCCCAGTGAATGCACTTGTGGTCCAAGGATCCCAGGGAGTCTTCAAAATGACCTCAGTGGAACCTCCAGAATTGTCCATGGGTGATGCCACTACTGTTCAGAATCTGAAACAGACAGAGCTGAATCTTTGACTCAGAATAGTGAGAGGAAGCGATGCTTGTCAGCAATCTCCCAGAGCAGAACAGGGTGCCAATCATCCATAATTTGGGGTGGTGTGGGGTTCAGACACTGGAGGACACTTGAGGAGCAGCAGACTGACATCAGCTGCAGAATGGGGCTTACTCATGATGGGGTTTTCTGTTGGATGATTGATGCTCAGAAGTGTGTTTATTAGGTTGAGTGTGACCCTAAACGGCTGACGTTCAGAAGTGAGGGCTGACACGGAATAACTAGTTTACAAGTGTGTACTCGCAAAACTGCATTGTCCTTGATCAATTGAAGAGGTTTAAACAAGAAAAAAAACCTGTTTGTTATTACAGTTATAGAACGATTAGTCTTGTCCTGAGTTTCTGGGGCCATTTTTATTCACACCCTCATGGAGCCTTCCTTAATGTGTAAGGCCATTTTTAATTAAACATTTTTATTCTGTAGTCTAACTTGCAAATCGCCTGAAACCACACTTCCAAGGCAGGAGTCTTTGTCCCTCAACTCCAATACCCATTATTGATGGTAATCCACTGATTATCTATGACATTATTAGAGAGGCAAAGCAGAGTGGTTGGATGAAATAAAAGAACATACCATATTTATGATTAACCAGTAAATAATTATTTAGCACACAATCATTTTGGAAGAATGAAAGCTCTAACACGTATGTACCTGTCCCCAAAGAACTTGTTTGCTGGGGGAGATGAGGCTAAGTGTTCATTTAGAAAAAAATTTATAAATGAATCTTCAATTGTGAGGTATGTGCTTTACATGCATTTCAGAGATTATTAGGAAAAATTACTTTGGCTTAACTGTTCACTTTTTAACCCTATTTCCTCTCTTTCTGTGAGTTTACTAATGACCAGGTTGGGTGCAGTAATTAACAGAGTATTATTTTCCAGACTCAATTAATTGCTTCAGTGCAACCATTGATTAGAAGACAGCAAAGGGCTAAGGAGTCCATAAATCAGAGAGCCACAGAGTAAGCAAACAAATCCACCATTTGAGGGCATTAGAAACCTGAAACTCCACAAGCAACCAAGATCCTCCTAGCAGCTGGAGCCTTTATTGTCCCAGAGGTATCATTTTAAATCAATGTCAGTCTTTCTTCTATCAAGCCAGTTGATGCTGAATGCAGCACCAAAGATGGCCCAGTAAAATAATCAACATTTCACAAGGTAATAGAAAAATACCCTTTTCTGAACAACTAGGAGTTCTATGACTAAACTATGAAAAATGTCTAAATCAATCCCTAAGTGTCACTGACATCACCAGTGTGACCATCACCAGTGTGACCAGCATCTCCAGTATAATCAGCATCAATGATGTCTCCAGTGTGACCAACATCTCCAGTGTGACCAGTATCCATGGTGTCACCAGTGTGACCAGCGTCCACAGTGTGAACAGCATCCATGGTGTCTCCAGTGTGACCAGCATCCACAGTGTGACCAGTATCCGTGGTATATCCAATGTGACCGGCATCCACAGTGTGACCAGCATCGACAGTGTGAACAGCATCCATGGTGTCACCAATGTGAACAGCATCTCCAGTATAATCAGCGTCAATGATGTCTCCAGTGTGACCAACATCTCCAGTGTGACCAGCATCCATGGTGTGAACAGCATCTCCAGTGTGACCAGCATCCACACTGTGAAGAGCATCCATGGTGTCACCAGTGTGACCAGAATCTCCAGTGTGAACAATATTCTTTATGTGATCACAGTGTGATCAGCCTCCCCAGTGCGACCAGTGTCTTCAGTATGACCAGTGTCCCCATTGTCACTCATAAAAATGTGCTAAAAAGAAGGAGAATTTCCAGAGGGTTGAAGAGTCCAGCTAGATTCTTGTTTTATTGCCATTGGGGACAATAGGGAAAACAGCTTCCATGATGTTATTATGGGGTTGAATTCTCTTAAGGAAATTTGTAGCTTTCCCTCTTTCCTTTATGCTGAAAAATTAAGCTAATTATGGTTTGGATTTCTATAAATGAATCCCCTCAAATGCATTTCCAGATATGTATTGATAAATCAGTAACCAAAGGTAACTCTGGTTACAGAGTGACATCAAGAGGTACAGAAAGAGGGATTTTCAGTGCTTGTTTTATATGTGTTTTTAAAGGTTGCCTTATAATGGACTATTGGTTTTATTATTTATTATCTTCTTTTAAATTTAATTTAGTGTATACTACTTGATATTATACTGTTTTGCAAATGAATGTCACCAAGGCTGTTCTACAAATTTGATAATTTATTCATCAACTAACATTGCCTTAACCACAGTGTTCCTATTTCCACCTGTTATTCCGTATGAAAATAAGTCAGTTCCTTTTGAGTCCACTTTATAAATGCGGCCAAGAATTAGTTGAGTTAGATTGACCTGAAAGTTCTTTGCCTAAAAGACAGTACGCTCTTTGAGAACAGGCTGTGTAAATTGTTTAAAGGTACTAGAGTCACAGTATGGTAGAGAAGGGAAGAATACGATTTAATGTCACTGCAATCTCACCCACCAGAGAATGACTGACTCAGAAACTGTCCCACATTTTGATTGGATCGAGTAATTTCCTAATTTAGTAAATTTATGGTTACTTCATATTTAGGCTGCCTCATCAGTAGACACTCATTATGTCAGTTCTCCCAACAGCTAAAAATAGGACCAGAATGGAGGAAAAGCTTCCTTTCCCAGGAATTCCACTCCTTGAGAGAAGGAAGTGAACTGGAGAGCCTGATTCTGTGGGAACCTGCCCTGTGGAGGCCTTGGGGGCACCCAAGGGGAGACTCTAAAATACTGGGGTCTCTGTTTTACATAATATAGGGGCACAGAGGAAGACACAGAATAGACCCAGAGAGAAGTGTCCTGGCCACTGGACTGACTCAAATAGAATATGCTACAGAGCACAGCAGTAAGAGCTTTATGCCAGAGGAAAAGTTCTAGAAAGTTTTAACATTATAGAGGGGACTTACACAAGCCCAGAAAGTTATAAAGATGGTAGGAAATGTGGTCCTAAGTGTACAGGCATTTGATAGGAATCTAGCACGCTTTTGATGACGTGGGTATCTCTGCCACTAAGTCATGCGTGCCATGTCACCTGCTCATTTATGCCACTGCCTCTGTTGAACAGACAACAATAGGGAGTCCATTTTCATGGCGTCAATTCCATCACATCCGGTTCTTTCATTTCTAAGACGTAAGCAAACACCCCAGCTCCAGTGCCTGGTTCCCACATCTGAGGGTGTGTGCCATGGGCCTTCAGGCTCCCACACCTATCCGCTGGGACCTTCCTTGGAACTGGATGTGTGGAATCCAGGCCTGTAGTGTCTAGGTTCAGTCTGGCAGGTGGACAGAGGTGGCTCCTCCTAAAACTCCTGCTTGTCTTTTACAGGTGAAGGACCCCACCAAACAGCCCCAGATGGTGTTTACGGTCCGCCATGCCACTGTCACCTTCCAGACAGAAGGGGACACGTGGCGCGAGCAGAAGGAGCAGCGGGCAGCCCTCATGGTGGGCATCCTCATTGGTGTGTTTGCACTCTGCTGGATCCCCTTCTTTCTCACGGAGCTCATCAGTCCCCTCTGCTCCTGTGACATCCCCGCCATCTGGAAAAGCATCTTCCTGTGGCTTGGCTACTCCAACTCCTTCTTTAACCCCCTGATCTATACGGCTTTTAACAAGAACTACAACAGCGCCTTCAAGAACTTCTTTTCTAGGCAACACTGAGGGAGAGGACTAGGATCAAAAGGAGTTTCTTCCCACAATCAGTGGAATTCCCAGTTCATCCATTTCCCATCCCCACCCAACAGCCACATGGTGAGATGAATCCTCACCATTCTCCAGGGTCATCTTCAGAACTGCACTGGCCTTTTCCACCTCCTCAGTAGGAATATGAATCCTCACAGCGGTTTTGATGACATCATGTATCTAACTTATCTACTATCCCTTCCTCTGCACTGAGAGCCACGGACTTTGCCCACAAACTGTCCCTTCCTCCCCTTATTCACTCAGCATGGTGACAGACATTGTCCTAAAGAAGTCAAACAAGGCAGATAAGGAGGAGGAGGTAAAACAATATGGGCAGGTTGAGAATGGATAGAAAAAAATGAACAAGTCATGATGTAGGCGTCTGGGGGTAGGAGACCATAGTTCCATGCTTTCTGGCACAGTCCCATTTCAAATACTCTCCTCTGTGGTCCTAGTACACATACGCTAATACCAGTGGGGTATGCCCCAAGAGTTGACCACAAAACACTGTCTCCAAATAAAGTACATAGTTCTATCCATGAAGGCAGGGGATATTAGCTTTAAGGTTTTGTTTGTGGTGACCACACACATACACATGCACACACACAGAACTATGAAAGAGGCAAGCATTCTAGCTGGCTAGTTTACTCCCAAATTTAATCCCTTGATGTGAAACAGGCACTGAGGGTCAACTACTTCCTTCCATTTTGAAGCAACAGTTTATAAACAATAGAAAAGCCTGCTGGTTTCACACAGTCTGTCCAACTTTCTTATATGCTACTGGTTTCATGTGTGTGGAATATATTTAAGTGTTTCTAGGCAAAGACCTTTGTCCTCAGATCATGAGATTATAGCTCAGCTGCAATAAGGTTGAGCGTTTCATGATCAATGACTACGAGGGCACATTCACTAAACACAGTCACTTTGGGGGCCTCTTTGATGAATTTGCTAACTGCTATTTTTTGTTGGTATGTGAATACCTGCTAGGAGGCCAAGACGAGTAAATAATGAAAAAGATAGAACAATGATAAGCTGCAGCCTCAGTCCTCTACAAACAGGCAGTATACTCGGTGAGGTGAGGCAGTTAAGTGGTGATGCAGCATTCCTAGGAGCATATAAAACCAGTGCCATTATACAAAACTTGAAAATCCTAGGCAATAAAACTGCTGTGGTCTGCTATGTCTCTGACTCTTTACATGCATGAATTAAAGAATTATACATCATAATAATCTCTGAATTATTGTAATTCATGCACTATATTGTGTATAATAAATTATATCAATAGAGAGTTCAGACAGGACATTTGTGATCATTTATATGTGATCTTGGCTTGAAGTTTAGTCTTGCCTTTATTGTGAATACTGGCTTTATCAAAAGAATGTGAAAAGATAAATGTTAAACACCTGTCAAGTCACAATATGCTAAATGCAGATCTTTATGCATTCAAGCAGATTCATTGAGAAATTTAGTGATAGGAATTGAAGAATTTATTTAGAAATGTCCTTAGATTTGTCTTCTGTATATATCACTTGAAGTGCTAAGCCCACAAGTATTTTAAAATACAGACTGTTCACTTACTCAAGTTACCTTTCTCCATTATTGCTTGAAATCAGACAGAACAACACATGCTATTGCCTTCTAGTGTTTTAATAAGGGAAGTGTTTTAAAAACTTTATTAAGTACCCATGGCAGAGAAGAAATATTCCAGCAGGAGGAGTCTGGAGAGGTAACACTAGAATCGAGGGTAAAAGTTTAAGTCTTTTCTACCGGAAAATCCATGTGAAAACTTTTACTCCATAAATCGTGTGTGTCTTACTTACTGTTTAAAAGTTCATACTCTTCAATAAAGTGAAGCTTGAGGAAGATGTGCCACATTTTTCTGGTGGCTTCAAATACTCCCTGACTTTCCTAGGATTCTTTATACCCTAGTTGGAGAACGATGTTATTATAATATTAATTCAACCTCCAACTGAGGTTTTTATTAATGTTTTCATAAGATGAGTAAGCCTCATTACTTTTACCACTCAATATGTATTTAACACCTCCCAGGTGTCACCTAAATGATACATTATATACAACACCCTATGTATGCTGTCTAGAGCAAGAAACATGCCATATATGAGAAGAAGGAAGTGGCAATTGATGAATTATTTTGCTTCGATTTCAGTGCCAAAAGTTGTTTATACCCTGCTAAGAAATACAGACATTCATTGACTTTGAGCCTCTAGTATGCAAATCAAATATTTGTAAAACACTTTCGTTTACACCTGATCGCTAATATTTTATCAGGTTAGAAATTTATATGAATCATGAACAGAAGAAATTGCTCAAATTACTTTAATCCAGTTCCCATGCCAGATTGCAACAACCACCATTATTAGATGGTGCACCTAGAGAAGGCTGGAGGGTTTCCCGCAAGGCCTCTCTGTAGGGTGACTGAAGTGAACCAGTCCAAAGCCCGCCTTTCGGATCTTGCAGAATATGTTGAACAAAATGCAGAGCTCTGCTCTCCTGCCTAAAGACAACGCACCAAGGAGACATTTCTCTGTTGATGAGGGATCTTAGCCCTCTCGAGGCCACGATCAGTTTTAGATTTTCCTTATACGGTGGTGAAAGACTAGTGGAAGATGCTCCTGAGTCCGCATTGACATCAGACCAGACTGTAGGGATTAATTCTGATAAAAGCCTGTTCTTTGTCTCTTCTTCCCGTGGGGAGCATTTTTGCTTCTGTGTTGGCTGTTGGATTCACAGTTCCTTGCTCATGGCCAAAGAGGCTGTAGAGACAACATCCTGCCACGTTTCTATTAAAGAGAAAGTAAAGACTGAGTCCACAGCTCGGATGCTGAGTAAAAGTGACTGCCAAGCAGGGGTGTGGTTAGTGTCCAGGGAATGGGATCAGAGGAGGGGAGTGGGTGGGCTTTTCAAAGCCTCTGTCCCGTATCAGGAGAGGCAAGCTTTTGCACTGCTCAAGGGCTGGGCCCTGATGGTTTGCTGGGGTCATCTGTGGTTTGTGGCTGTCTTCCCTGCTTTTGTGAGGCATCCCACTCAGGACATTGGTGCCCACCTTCCCTGCTGTGCTGGAGAGGTGCCAGCTCCAGGAGGATGGAGGTCCAGCCTGGCCACTGTCTACTGGTAAAAATGGCTCTGTCAGCACCACCAGCCCTGGGTAGTTCTTTCCTAGCTGTCCAGGGTGCTGTGGTCCAGCTGCACCCAGGCTTCCATCTTCCTCTTTCTCCTCCTGAAAGGGATTTGACCTTCCATTAGGAGTATCTTTGAAATTCATGATCCGTTCTACCATGGCCTCCTTTGTAATAGCTTGGGTTGGCTGCTGCCTGTGTTCACTGAGGTCTGGCTCAAGGCTCCGAGAGCAGGGGGAGGGAATCAAGGAAGATGCACCACGGCGTGCAGCAAATTTAATCAGCTTCCCCACAACCGAGCAAATGATCGTCAACGTTTATTAAGCCCTGACCCCATACAGGGCACTGTGCTATGCACTTCATAGCCACCCCTATTTGGTCCTAATAATAACCCTTGGAGGTACTGTAGAGATTTAACACAAAACTCATTTGGGTCTTGTAAAAATTAAATTACTCATCCAAGATGAAACAGCTGGCAAATTGGAGCCAGGATCAGAACCCTAGGACCTGGCTCCAAACTCCAGCTCTTGGTTTCTGTACTTTAACAAACAAACAACCCCTAAAGGGGGGCTGTACAAAATGATTTGCAGGAGCCAGATGAAGGCAGGGACTTAAAATAACCGCTTCCTCCCCTCCTGCGTCTACACCAAGTACAGCCCACACAGATGCTGCAAAACACCAGCTTTCACAGGACACCTTTTGAACAGTGTCCTTTTCCTTTGTGATTTTTGGTGACCAGAGGTCACCCTCTGTGTGGCGCTGGCTTCCCAGACCAAATCTGCCCCAGAGATCAGGAACGAGCTAACTGTGATGTGCACTGCACCAACCCCAGTGGCCTAACACGCAGTTCCCGGCAGATGAGCGATGACGGATGGGAAGTAGGGGAGATGACAACTCTGCCCCACTGCTAATAAGGGGAGGTACTGAGATTCATGTACAGTCACACGACACGTAACCATGAGGATGTGCTGAGAAATGCATCATTAGGCAATTTCAACACTGTGCAAATGTCACGGAGTGTACTTATACACACCTAGAGGGGACAGTCAACTATACATGCAGGCTGTCCGGTGTAGCTTCTTGCTTCTAGGATGCACACCTGTGAACCTGTTACTTTACTGGATACTGTAGGCAATTGTAACATGATGGTAATGGATTTGTGTATCTAAACACATCCAAATGTAGGAAAGGTACAGTGAAAAATGATTTAAACTGGTGCGGTAAAATGGTGTGCCCATACAGGGCACTTGCCGAGAATGGAACTTGCTGCAATGGAGGCAGCCCTAGGTGAATCCTTCTTTTATTCAGAGATGGAGTTTTGCTCTTGTCACCCAGGCTGGAGTGCAATGGCGTGATCTCGGCTAACTGCAACCTCCACCTCCAGGGTTCCAATGATTCTCCTGTCTCAGCCTCCCAAATAGCTGGGATTACAGGCACTCACTACCACGCCCAGCTAACTTTTGTATTTTTAGTAGAGATGGGGTTTCACTGCGTTGGCCAGGCTGGTCTTGAACTCCTGACCTTAGGTGATCCACCCACCTCAGCCTGCCAAAGTACTGGGATTACAGGCGTGAGCCACCGTGCCTGGCCTACACTAAACTTCTAAAAAATATTTTCCTTTTTGTTAACGGTAAATTAACCTTAGCTTACTGTAACTTTTCTAACTTTACACATTTTTTAGTTTAAAAAACTTTTTGACTTTTCTGTATAACACTTAGCTTAAAACACAAACATTATACAGCTATACAAAAGTATTTTTTTTCTTTGTATCCTTATTCTGTAAGCCTTTTTCCTATTTAAATTGTTTTTAATTTTATTTTTTACATTTTAAACGTTTTGTTAAAAACTAAGACACACAGTAACCCAGGCCCACACAGGGTCAGGATCATCAAGGTCACTGTCTGCCACCTCCACACCTTGTCCCACGGGAAGGCCTTCAGGGCCAGAACACACGTGGAGCTGTCATCTCCTACGAGAACAATGCCTTCTTTTGGACATCTGAAGGACCTGCCCGAGGCTTTTGTTGTGGAGATGTCACTCTTTTCAGAAAGATGTCCATGGTGGTTTGCTTGGTTTGTTTCTTTTTTTCATCTTAGGCTTGTGTGCGTAAAATGCATTGTACTATGACCTTACCATGGCTACGATGTCACTAGGGGGTGGGAGATTTCAGCTCCATTATCATCTTATGGGACCACTGTTGTCTAGCGGTCCATCCTTGACTAGAAGAGCTGTTATTTGCAGCCCATGACGATACATACCGTGAATGCCGTGAACACATACATGGTAAGTGTGCTGTGCTGCCCTTCCCGTGATCTATAAAACAGTGGGCTTGAGATCCCGCCTGATGCCGTCTTTAGGTTATCGTTCACTATACAAACATGCCCTGCTGTGCAAGGCTGGAGCTGAGCCCCTGCAGACACATCTGCTTTCCCAGCTCCTCTCTGTCAGGCTGTGCCGTGGGGGACTAGAGAGAGGCTGTGAGACTGGGCGTCACCGTGGCAAGTGTGTACTCAGCAGCAGAAGATGGTTCTAGCTTGCCTTTATTATTACGATTATTATTTGAGACAGAGTCTTGCCCTGTCACCAGACTGTAGTGCAGTGGCATTATCTTAGCTCATTGCAACATCTGCCTCCTGGGTTCAAGTGATTCTCATGCCCCAGCCTCCCGAGTAGCTGGGGATACAGGTGTGGGCCACTATGCCCGGCTAATATTTGTATTTTTAGTAGAGACAAGGTTTCACTATGCTGGCCAGGCTTGTCTCAAACTCCTGACCTCAGGTGATCCGCCTGCCTTGGCCTCCCAAAGAGCTGGGATTACAGGCGTGAGCCACGGCACCCGGCCTCTCGTTTGCCTTTATCCTTGTCTGTACTTCCTCAAAGATGCCAGCACCAGTCCTGGGGGCCTTAGACCCAGCTCAGCAGAGCGCCCACCCTCAAGCTCTTGGGGTGGAAAAGCATCTCCCCCAACGGGTCTCACTCCCAGCTCCTGGAGACAGGCACAAGTCCAACATGCCCCTTCTTGGAGGTTTCAGCAGCAGCTTGGCTGGGCCTCTCCCCTGACCGTCTAGATTTCAGAACTCTCAAAGCCTGGCGGTGGCAGCTGCCCCCCTCAGGACCATCTCTGCGTTAATACCACTATGCCTCACTTTCCCCTCTTCAGTCGTCTAATCCCTAACAGACTTGTGTATTTCATTCCTCTGTTAACATGGCTGGTGTATTTCTACTTCCCGGCTAGACTTTGGACACCAGAGTGGTGCCAAGGGGACACAGACGCCATGCCCCATGCTCAGATTGCACCTGTGTGGGTCCCAGGAGTCCCTCCTGTCCAAGGGCTCCACAGCCCTGATGGGGATCATGCCCTTTGAGTGGGCCATGTCTGGCTGCTGTAGGGTCTGCCCAGCAACCACCATGTTCTTTGCCACGCCATTCACGGTTTAGATGGTACCACCTCATCTATGGTCCTCTGGCCAAGAGAGAAGCCATCTCATCCCAGAGCTGGAAGAGGGTTTGGAGTTGGGTTTGAAGAGGGTTTGGAGGTCTTTTTTTTTTTTTTTTTTTTGAGACTGAGTTTTGCTCTTGTTGCCCAGGCTGGAGTGCAATAGCGTGATCTTGGGCTCCCTGCAACCTCCGTCTCCCGGGTTCAAGTGATTCTCCTGACTCAGCTTCCCAAATAGCTGGGACTATAGGCCCGCACCACCACGCCTGGCTAATTTTTGTATTTTTAGCAGAGACGGGGTTTCACCATGTGGGCCAAACCCTACTCGAGAATTCCCCCAAAGGAGGGCAGCACGGACTGGGGTCCCCAGTGGTGCTACTGTTTTTACACGGTCTGTAGTTTTTTCTGCCCCTTCTCTCGTCTCTTGCATATTCAGATTTTGCCTTTTTTTCCTTACCCAGTTTATCAACTCTCTTACCTTTGAGTAAACAGTTTGCCAGCAGAAATAATAAACAGCATGTAAAATAACAAATTAACTGCCTTTGAGGTTTTTTGGTAGAGTAGATTCAGCTGAGATTAATAGCGTCAGGCTCTGCAGCCAGATGCAGGTGGAAGTTTCTCCTTCTGGCTGCAGTTCAGGTGGTGCTAAGGATGGCCCGCCACAACCCAGGATTTCCGCAGGGACTACTGCAGTTTTCTTTCCCTCTCTAATTTCAAGGTTCGTTTTGTTTTGCTTTTTGGCAGCCATTGGAGCTTCTCTACGGGGGATTCCAGGGGCAAACACAAAACGGAACGCAGAAGGAGGACATGAACGACTGACCTAACGCTCACAGAGGGAGAGTGATATGGCCGTATACGTAACAAGCACCTACATTCACTCCAAGGACAGGGAAGGCTGCAGTGCCAGACTGCTGTTTAAGGAGTGCTCAGGGTCTTCGAGTTGATTTCTCTTCATATCATTTTCACAGTGTGGGCGACACTGCCGCTCTTTTTGAGCCGGAAAGAACCCTGTATGCAGGGTGGGACCCGGTGGGACCTGGGCTTCGGGGGTTTGTGCCTGGGTCCTGGTGCTTGTGCTGCTGCTCAGTATAGAAATACTCTCTGAAGATAAGGGGAAGCCATTTTTAAGTAACCAACTTAACTGTAATTAACTTTACCCTGGTAAAGTTAATTTACCAGGGCCTTTACCTCTAGAGGTGGGAGCTGGAATTTGGTGACAGAATTTGACATTTGGCAAGCCCCATAGTTGTGAAGATTTACATCGAGAAACCTCTCTTGGTTCTTGTGCTCAGAACCTTAAATGGAAATACTTCGAACTAAAATATTAAGAATTTTGACCACAAAAAGATGTCTTCCTGGGGGTCATCCTGGGTATTGAGAATGACATCTACATGTGGTAAGAATAGATTGAAGGGGAATGGGGCTTTGCATGAGAAAAAAAGAGTGAGAAGGGGATTTTGAGCTGAGGAGAAATATGGCAACAAATTGAAGTGAGTCTGTAACTCACCAGCCATTGGGTACACCATCTTGGAAGTGGGTCTTCCAGCCTCAGTCAAACCTGAAGATGACAACAACCCCAGCCAGTGTCTTGACTACATGACAGACCCTGACGCAGAACCCAACTAAGCCACTCCCAAATTTCTAAACCACAGAAGGATGATTGTTGTTTTAACCTGAAACAAACAAAATACGGAACTGGAATCTGAGACTGAAAAGAAAGGATAAAATTAGAATTCCATTTTGCCATACTCTGTTTCATGCAAACTCGGTATGGGTTTACACGATTTGGGTTAATATTTAATATGCAAATATAATTCATCAAATTATAAGGCATCACTTTTATATTAAGGTAGCAGATTTAAAATAGACTTCAGTTTATAAAAACTCAATTCATGTATCTGCTTAGCACTTGAAACTCTACTTGCTGCGAATTTGGGCAATACACGTGATGGGTGGGTGGGCAAGGTGGGGGAAGACTCAGCCCTCGGCTGCCCAGCCCGGATCAGGCTGCTGCCTGGAGCACGGACACACAGCGTTACAGGCAACGTGGACAGACTGCTTCTCGAATTCCTTCCTGTTCCATTATTTGGTGCCACTAACCTGGGTGTGTCTCTCAGGTTAACAGGAAGAGAGCGTGTGTGTGTATGTGTATGTACATACACATATACACATACGTGTGTATGCATATATAAGATTTCCGTTAATCAGGCCGGGCACGGTGGCTCATGCCTGTAATCCTAGCACTTTGGGAGGCTGAGGCGGGCAGAGCATGCGGTCAGGAGTTCGAGATCAGCCTGACCAACATGGTGAAACCCCGTCTCTACTAAAAATATAAAAATTAGCTGAGCATGGTGCCGTGTGCCTGTAATCCTAGCTACTCAGGAGGCTGAGGCAGGAGAATCGCTTGAACCCGGGAGGTGGAGGTTGCAGTGAGCTGAGATCACGCCACTGCACTCCAGACTGGGTGACAGAGCAACACTCTGTCTCAAAAAAAAAAAAAAAAAAAAAAAAAGATTTCCATTAATCAAACATTCAGCAGTAGTAACCAAGCTGCAAACAGATCGGCCAGGTGTCGTCATCAAAATGAGGCCTAAGTGGTGCAGCCCCACGTGTCTCAGCCTACAGCATAGCGGGAGCTTTCCTGACTCAGGAGTAGAAGGTACAACTCATTACAGGGCCTTTTACACATCACCGAATGCGAAGGGCCCTGTCCACAGCTGCTGAGACCCTGGAAAGCCACCTAATTTGAGGTCTCCTCCCTCGCAACTCACTTAGTGAGTCATATTTTGTGCACAGAGCTATCACCTCAGGCCGTATACCAAAGGTTTCTGTTAACAGGAAGGAAGAATATCCAGTCCTCTGCGCAGGTGGACAGACTTTGAGACTGGTGCCGTTTACAGCCACCCCTGCTCCAGGGATCCCATCTCCACCTTCAGCTCAGTTGGAAACTGGACTTGGGGGGTTAGAAGGGAAGATAGTCAGTGACCTGTAGGTTGGCTGCCTTCCTAACATGCCACAAGTCGGAGTTTCCACGTAGCTGAAAGAGGAGGTGGTCTGATTTACAAAGACAGATGAGTCCCTAGCTTCCTGTTTGGTCTCCGACAGGCTCACTGTCACCTCACCGAGGGAGCCTCTGTTCTGTCCCGGCAGGCACCGTTAAGGTGCAATGAGACCTTGCTCTAGGAGTGAAGACGATGGGATGAAGACGGTGGGGAATGGAGCTGAGTCAAAGGGGCTGCCTCTCACTTTGCTTTCTTCATCCTTCCTGCTCCTTAAGATAGTTGGATTTTTCCCCCTTGATAAAGTCATTCCTAGAATTGGCCTACAGGAAAAGGAAGACAGGCAAAACAAACAAACATAATTTAAAATGACTCCGCTGACCTGGCAGCAGTGATAAACCACACCATTGACACCAGCGTGTTCCCTTATTATTGTACAACAAAAGGGATTGCCTTTTGAGGTAACCAAATGTGGTCTTTCAGAACCTTTTTGACAGGGTTCAATTTATCTTGTTGAACTTAATTTTTTGTATATTCTAGGTCCAAGCTAATGTTTAAATGAGGTTGGAAAGGGGGAAGGGCTGGGGGAATCACTCCGGCTTGTCCTGTAATGCTTCTCAAGTGCAGCTGAAGAAAAATGCCTGTCAGTAAACCAGAACCACATTTGATAGAACAACAGTAACAGTCCAGCTCTTTGCTACATTTAAATAGGACCAACAGGTGCATATGAGAGAACTGGGTCGATGGGTTCTCAGTGTCGCAGAAAATATGCTAAAAATAAAAATGAACACCAGCTTGGAGATCACTGTGTGTGTGTGTGTGTGTGTGTGTGTGTGTGTGTGTGTGTGTGTCTGTGTGTGTGTGAACCCTAGACTCTGTGAATTTAAAATGAACCAAAAAGTAGGGCTGGGCACTGTGGCTTACACCAGTAATCTCAGCACTTTGGGAGGCCGAGACAGGAGATCACCTGAGGTGAGGAATTCAAGACCAGCCTGGCCAACATAGTGAAATCCTGTCTCTACTAAAAAATTCAAAAATTAGCTGGGCATGGTGGTGGGCACCTGTAATCCCAGCTACTCAGGAGGCTGAGGTGGGAGAATTGCTTGAACCGGGGAGGCAGAGGTTGCAGTGAGCTGAGATTGTGCCGCTGCACTCCAGCCTGGGAGAGAGAGTGAAACTCCACCTCAAAAAATATATTTAAATAAATAAACCAAAGAGTAGAATACACAGGAGCTCTCATTACAGCATAGTAGCTTCAGCCCCAGTCACGGTACATCATCTGCTTATGGTCACTAACGTCATAATTGTTGGAGACAGATACTCAGTGCCACAAAAAAAAGTTAGCATCGAGACAAAGGATTTTTTTTTTAGCAATTTTTATTTCCTGGACTGCAGGAAGGGTACTCTCACTAGCCATCTTGCCACAAGAGTACCATGAACAAAGGAAAACAGACACATTCATTCCTTATGCATTTGAGGTTGCCCTTACTGCTGTGTCTGATCTCCGTTGGCTGGAGCCAGACCTTATAATCTAAGCTAATACCTGATTGGCTAACAACTTAAAACTTTTCTAAACAGGTAAAAGCAGTGGAGAGTTGGGACATGCCTGTGAGCACATCAAGCACAGATATCTTGGTTAAAGTACAAGAACATAGAATATACTATGTGCCTGTAAGCACGGCATATCTAATAGCTACATAGGATAGGGGTTAACAAAAGAGTTGTTAGTACACTTATGATTTATTCTTTAACAAGAAAGGAAACTTTAAAAAGGAACTTTTCTACTTTCCACAATTCCTTCCTCTTTTACTTTATAATTTTCCTTTTTAAACTTTTTAAATATGTTTTGGCTTTGTTGTTCTACCTGAGTTTCTAAAAGAAAAAACTCCCCTTTCTTTATCTTTAAAGGAAACTTTAAAAAGGAACTTTTCTATTTCCCATATTTCCTATAACGTTCTCTCCTTTTCTGGATTTCTGTATCCCCTCCAGCTGGCTGTTTGTCTATTCATGCACCACTTACAATAAATACCAACAGACGCTTTAGAGTTTGTTGTGATACTTAGTAGGTCTTTGTATTAAGCAGGTGTTATTATTTGAATATTTGGGTCCCTCCAAAATTCATATGTTGAAAGCTAATAACCCAGGCGATATTGCTAGGAAGTAGGGGTCTCTGGGTGATGAGGTCATGAGGGTAGAGCCCTCATGAGTGAGATTTGTGTCCTGATAATACAGGCTTCTGCCAGGCCCTTTTGCCTTTCCATCTCTTCTACCACCATGTTTGTTTCTTTTGCCCTTTGTCTTCTGCCATGTGAGAACAGAGCATTCAAGGCACCGTCTTGGAAGCCAAGAGCAGCTCTCACCAGACGATGAATTTGCCGGCACCTCGATCTAGGACTTCTCAGTCTCTCTGTAAGTGAGAAATAGACTTCTATTCCTTGTATATTACCCAGTCTGAGATTTTGTTACAGCAGCAGGAATAGATAAGATATCAGTGTTCTCCAAAGAAATGGAAACAAAATTATACATATATATATATATCATATTCGATATTTATGTCTTAATATAGCTATATCTATAGCTATATTATCTACCTATGTGTATATATGTATGTATCTATATGTGTATATATATATATGTGTGTATCTATATGTGTGTATGTATGTATCTATATGTGTGCATATATGTATGTATCTATCTATGAGATTTATTATAAGGGATTGGTTTAAGCAATTAGAGAGACTAAGAGGTTCAGTTGATAAACTGGAGAACTTAGAGAGCTGATAGTGTAAGTTCTGTCTTGATCTGAGACTGAAGTCACGAGATGACCAAAGTCCCAGCTTGAAGACAGTGAGGCAGAGGAGAGAACTCTCCTTTATTCCACCTTTTTGTTCTACTGAGGCCCTCGACAGACTGGATGAGGCCCACTCACATTGGGGAGGGTGACCTGCTTCACGCATCAACAAATTAAATGTTAATTTCATCAAAACACCTTCACAGGCACACCCAGAATGATGGCTAACCTGATATGTGGGCATCCCATGGCCCAGTCAGGTTGACACATAAAATTAAACATCTCAGTATCATATAATTATTCTCATTGTTCTTCATGGCATGGCTTTTCTAATATTGTTAAATACTATTTTCCAATTAAACATTATCAACTCTTCTAGCTCCAGATAAAACATTGTTGGCATTTTTATTGGGATTATATTAAATACCTCAATGCCTGAATCAAACTGCAATCTTTTGGATCATCTTATCCAAGAACCAGGGCTGTATTTTATTAGATTTTAATATACTCATTCTTTATCACTCCCTGACCCAGTTTATCTTGCCTCAGCTGCCTGTGCAAAATGAGTAGAGTGTCTCAGATGTGCAGTCAGGTACTCACACGTCTTGTGGTTTAGGAGAAGAGAGAGTTCTAACTACAGAGTTCAGGTCAAATTCTCCAGCAAGCATTTCTTGCCTAGAACAAAGCCTTCTTAATGAACACAGGTTTCCACCTCATACTGGGTTATCTTACTTTAAATCTTTCCTAGTAGGAGCCTAAGAATAAATGGAATCTAAGACTGAGTGCATCCCCCGCTGGGTGCCACCCTGGTCAGCCTTGCTTAGAAAAGCCCGAGAGCCAATGAAGTCCCCTGTCACAGGCAGCTGTCAAAGTAGGAACTATTTCTAAAGAAAGTTTTCTCCTCTCGCCTGTAGCCCCAGTTACCTGGGAGGCTCAGGCAGGAGGACTGCTTGATCCCAGGAGATGGAGGCTGCAGCAAGCTGTGATCTCACTACTGTACTCCAGCCTGGGGGACAGTGAGACCCTGTCTCTTTTCCCTCAGAGTTTATTTTTCTATACCCAGAACTTTCCAGACTGGGTTAGTGTCATTGGGATTCTCCCTTACAGCTTGAGGGAGCAGCATCATATAATTGTACACTGATTCAGGCTTTCCTAGTATGACAACCGTGTAAGATGAATTCCAGGCTCTCTGCAAGGCTTCTTGCTCCAAAAATCCACTGTAGAAATTGTTGTTTTTGCACTACAAAGTCAGAGACACAAATTCTATGTAGCTGGAAGATAATGAGTTTCTCTGTCCAATTTGTGGTAGTTTATCTCAGCAGCCACAGGAAATTAAAAGAGGTAGTGCGTGGCCTTCTGTTAAATCCTGCATCCTTTCATATCCTCAAAAGGCGAACTGTCATTGTTTTTATGAATTGGGCAAGATGTTTGCTCTGTAATCCTGAGGTTCGCTTCTCTTTGCATTAGGGAGTTATAGTGGTTCTGAGCAGTGTTCTTTGCACCGAGCCATTTGGAGAGGACTCAGGCTCCTGAGGTCTCAGTGCTGTCTGGCTGCTACTATGTGTGAGCATGCAGTCCCCATGCTTCTACCCCAACACCAAGGACTTTCTTCTTCCATTCTCCACTGCTTTTAATGATGTCAGTAGTTATACGAGAGCCACCCGAAGTATGGTAACTTCAAATAATTTCAGTTCAGTTACATCCCCATGGTGACCACATTCTGAAAGATGTGTCTGAGATTCTGGAAACACACTCATATGTTGTTATTATGCCATCTGGTGATTTTGAAACTTTTACAGATGTAGGGACAGGGTTGAGATCAGTGCTGATGTTGGTAATATTTACTGCATTAAACCAGGTAGACTTCCTACACAGCAAGCTTGCCTGTGGACTATAGGCACAGAATGAAACTTAACCCAAAACATGGTATCTAGTTCCATGACTGGTCTTTGCAGCCATCAGAGTGCTCCCTCTGGAACACAGCATCCTGGCCTGGGGTTACTCCTGCTTTGGCCACCTTTTTAGTGTGCTCACTGGGGAGGCAGGGGTTGGGTATCTTCCTTCTCCATCCTGAGAATCAGAGGCTGCCATCTCACCTCGTGATGGTGGCACAACCTCTCCCCTAACCTGCAGGCCACCTGCAAGAGCCTGTTCTGCAGGGCCCTGTTCCTCCACTGTTCTCTTAGCCACTCTTGTACCAGTTTCATCCTGTACTTTACTGTCTGTGGAGCAAGGCAATGTGCCATGGTCCCTGGGTACACTTGCACATGCTTGCTGACCATGCCAAGAATGCAGGACCCTTCTTTCTCTTTGACAGAACAGGAGCATCACCTTCTTGGACAAAAACCACCCTTCTAAGTTCCCCTTCATTAAAAAACTGCCTAAATCCAGCCCCCAAACATCAGCCTAATGGCTAATGTCAGCATAACAGAAACTTTCCAACCCTAAGATAAACCCCTCTCTGACTAGAAACATGCAAACCCCAAGATAGCCTCCCCTCCAACCAGAGACATTCCAACCCTGCAATAGAGTTTCCCTCACAAGGAAACATTCTGAACCTATGAAAAGCTCCCTGCTTCCAAAACCCTTAAATATATCCTTAGTCTGTAAGAGAGAACGCTCCTGACCGAGATTGGCCAGAAGCCCCTCTCAGGTTTATTCTCTGAAATAAATCTGTCTTTGCCTATTGAGCCACTTTTAGTTTTTCTTTCCTCTTTCTTTAATTCTTGCACTCTTTACACTCATTTCTCAAGTGGACAACCTTGAGAGAAAAGATAACATTGGTCCCCGGACAAGGAGCAGGCTTGCTTCCACTTCCACTCCAAGCTCAAAAATCCTCTCCTCTAACCCAGCCTCCTGCATAGGCAGCATCTACCCAAGCTCACTTGCTGCTCCCATGAAATTTTAAAACGATCTATTACCCATTTTATTGATCTTTTTGGCAGAATGCGTATCAGTTACACAGTTGAATCCACATTAATATGTAAATTAATATAACTTTCAAACTTTTCTAGATAATGCAAATTAAAAATATCATAGTATTCATTAGATACAATTTTATTGATAGGATACATGCAAATTATTTATTTTGGCATGCTGTTAGTATTCACTTTTACAGAGCAGCAGGAACTTTACAGCTTCCGAGTCACAACAGAATTTACGACACTAAGTAGGGAAATGTATCTCAAGAGCAAATACTATACCTGCTTTAAGACACACCCTAACATGTAAATTTAAATGATCTTGACTGTACAATGTTCATACAAGTTTGCTACATTAGTGGTTGTCTTGGTTTGTGGTGCTGTAACAAAATGCCACAGACTGGTTAATTTATAAAGAACAGAACTCTATTGCTCATGGTTCTGGAGGCTGGGAAATTCAAGATTAAGGCACCAGTGGGTTTATTGTCTGCTCTCTGCTTCCAAGATGGTGCCTTCTGACATGAAAGTTGCATAAGGCCTCTTTTACAAGGGCCTTAATCTTATTTATGAGGAAGAACCCATCATGGCTTAATCCCTTCTCAAAAGCCCCACCTCTTAATACCATCACATTGGCGACACCTGAGTTTACAGGACACCGTCAACCATAGCAATAGTTCAAAGACGACTGTAGAAAACCTAAAAGACATTTAAAATAATATCTCCTTACTACTAGACAATCCCTGTTGTAAAACATAAGCCAGTGTGATTTATATTAAACACCACAAAGCACTGAAAACTATCATCACTCTACTTATGGGACACGTAGGAGCTGCCAGATATTCATTCTGTAAGCTAGTAAGTTTATGTTAGGAATGTATTAAAACAGCAGAAAAGGACAGAAACATAAAATTCTGCTACTACTTTTGCCATATACCACATTGATTTCTTCTTTTTTTAAAATTAAAAAAGTGAAAAACGTCCTTTGCCTGTGACACGCAAGTCTCAAGTCTTCCGCTAGCATTGAGAAACAGTCTCCGGCTACCTTCTTGGGTTATAATGAGACCCTTTCCAGTTGCTGATAGTTTGGGCAGTGGGGATGGGAGGTGAGGATACATTGTATACAGTGAGGATACAGATGTGGCTTTCTGAAGAGAGGGAACAAGGGCCATTGCGACATGGGTTAGAGGATGTGAGAAGACTCCCCGGGCTGTGGTAACAAATGCTGGGCTAGGTTGGGGATGATGGGGGTCCTCCACTGCCTGTCTGTTAGAGACTGGGACTGAGCAGTGGGAACTAGGATCGAGATAAGCTGCCCAAATGGTGCTCAGGGTTTGCTCTCTCTTCTGGAGGGAGGAGAAAGAGATGCTGTTGTGTCCACGAGCAGTAAGCCTCAAGGTCCCAAACAAAGGCTATGTGACTGTGGAGCCAGGAGGTGTCCGCCCTGAGCTCATGGACTCGCCACATGCTGGGGTTGCCCTGGGAGAGACGTGGGAGACTGGGCGATGTCCACCCTAGAGTGAGAAGCCAAAGAAAAGCAGCCTCCCCTACCTCACCACAGCAGCCCCATGGGCTGGCAGCTTCACTCCCCGAGCTCTGGGTCTCCTGTGACTGTTGACACATCCCAAGTGTGTGTGTTAAACTCCTCTGTCTGTGTTCCCACAGGAGGAAATGGGCCTGGCCAGAACCCTCTGCAGGAAGGGAAGCTAAAGGGACCTGTGGGTGGGACCTTTTGGGCCAATTCAATGTACCACGCTTGTGGCTTCTAGACCCAAATCTACAGTAGAAATTGAAGTGGTAAGGCCAAGGTGGGAGGATCGCTTGAGCCCAAGAGTTCCAGACCAGCCTGGGTAATGTGTGAAAACTCTACAAAACACACACACACACACGCACATGCACGCGCACGCACACACACGCATACACACATTAGGTGGGTGTGGTGGTGTGTGCCGGTAGTCCCAGCTACTTGAGAGGCTGAAGTGGGAGGATTTCTCAAACCCGAAAGGTCAAGACTACCTTGAGCCATGATGGTACCACTGCACAACAGTCTGTGCAAAACAGTGAGACCTTGAAGAGGAGGAGGAGGAGGAGGAGGAAGAAGAAGAAGAAGAAGAAGAAGAAGAGGAGGAGGAGGAGGAAGAAGAAGAAGAAGAAGAAGAAGAAGAAGAGGAGGAGGAGGAAGAGGAGGAAGAAGAAGAAGGAGGAGGAGGAGAGGAAGGAGAAGAAGAAGGAGAAGGAGGAGGAGGAGGAAGGGGAGGGGGAGGAGGGGGATGAGGAGGAGGAGAATGAGGAGAAGAGGAGAAGAGGAGGAGGAGGACGAAATCACTGCGGCACATGCTTGAACATCCCCATCCCTACAGCGCCAGAGGCGGTCCTCCTAGCTGGGAAGGAACTCCAGGTGGAAGGCTGTGAGTGGAACCAGCTACCCTGCCACTTGCCCCTAGGGGCCAGGGAATACATCAAGATCCAGCAGGAGCCTCCCTGCCCTCTCATGTCCACACTTCCCATCTTGCAGATGCTGCCCTGCAGGTCAAGAGACAGAAGCTCCTTCTTGAAGGAGAATTTGTGATGTTGTCATACCTCTACCAACAGGGGTGGCTGCTAATTACCTACACATAAAGTTTCCCAGGACTGTGTGTGCATATTCACAGCTTTTGAGCCTACCAGCCCATAAGAAAAACTTGCGTGTCTCTCACAACTACCTCCAAAAAAGAAGCCCAGTGCTTTGTGGGGGGGTTCTTTGAACTGGAGATAGAAATATGTCTCTCTTGGGCATTCGACTTGGTTCTTTATATTGGCTAACTCAAACCAGTACCTCTAAGTGGTGTTCAAGCCAGTGAGTAGCATAGGAAGCTGTCCAGTGAGCTGTGGCACCCTTCTGTACCTTCAGGTCTATACAACTGTAATGTCCTCTTTAGTGAGCTACAAGTTTGCATAACTGCCGGTTTTGCTGATAGAATTCTCTGGGGAAGGGAGGCAGCCTCCACTAAGAGGCACGCATTGACATTTTGGATTCATTGTTTCCTGACATAGCTACTAAGTGCACTCCTCTTTAAAAGCAAGGGGCAGTCATTAGCCTGCTACTGAGCTCTTGTTAAAGCTGAACATCTGATGCATGAATCCTTGCGACTCTTGGGCTAATGCACCGATTATGCCAAGGTTGGTGGGTAGGTCAACTTGGACTTGGTCTCTGGCAAGGATATTGCCTGGTAGTTCTTGCTGGTCATAAGGGGAGGGCATGTTTGAAGACACAACCAGCATGCTCCTGGTATCACCTCAGTTTGCATGAAGGGATGATCTGCCCCTTTGAAAGTGTGCAGCGCTGGGTCAATGTGGCTTAGCCGTTGTCTCCCCCCACCACCCCGCTGACCTAGCCAGCAAATAGAGGCTACCCAGGGATAGCCATGACCTCAGCCAGACTTCACAGCTGGGAAGACCCTGGGGTTGCCTGCTGCCAGCACCCCTTGCAGTGGGCAGTCAGTCCCTCTTGAAGCAGATTCTCCAGCTGCATATACTACAGTGAGGGGTTGGGCTGCTATGGAACTTGGGTGCTGACTGAGACATCAAAATGCCTATTAGGAATAGGTAAAAATGAGACCCTTATGAAATCTCTCTGCTCAGCTGAGTTCCTGATGGAAGACCTGTCAGGAGGGCACCTGTGCAATTCCACCTTCTACTGTGGATGCAGGACTTGTTCTTGGTTTTCTCAGTGTGACAAATCCCATTTCCTGTAAGGCCTACCCTATTGTAGCTAGAAACATTTATGGCAAAAGAAGTAGAATTCAGGCAAAACATCCTTTTACATGTTTTTTTAAAGGAAAACAAATCATTGCATGAGAAATCTGGACTTCTACTGTGTATCAGGAAGTATGAAAGCTGCCACTTCACTAAACAATGCTTTTGACTGCAAATACTAACATGCAAACTTTGACTTAAAAAGAAGGGAAAATATAGGATCTCTTAATGCAAATTCGAGAGGTAAAGTGGGCCTCAGACATGAGAATCACGGTTCAATTAGTGCCATCCATGAAAACAGAGTAAAATCAAACCCCTCTTTGAGAAAGAAAAGCATGGATCAGAAACATGGTCCCCTCCCTGAAGGAGGGAACCACCTTCCAGCCAAGGAGAAGCGATGAAGGAAGCCACTCAGCTTTACAATTATCTTGAGCTTGTGTTTATGCTGTTGGAGAGGCTAACTCCACAACTTGATGAACCGAGTGAAACTCTGGCAAGCCCACCACTCAGTCCGCAGCAGAGAGCTCCAGGCAGATGTGATGTGTCTTGAGTCTAGTCTGTTCCACAGGCAGTTTCTCTGGTATCCTCCATATGATGAAAAGACGTGACAATTTCAATCATTTCACTGCAGGACGTGTGCACTACGTTAGTTTCCCATGGCTGCCATAAAAAAATTGCAACAAACTTGGTGGCTTAAAAACACACATGGATTGCCTGACAGTTCTGAAGTCCAACGCAGGCCTCATTAGATTAAAATGGAGGTCTCTGCAGGGCTGCATGCCTTTCTGGAGGCTCTGGGGGAGAGTCTGTTCCCGTGACATTTTTAGGGTCTAGAGGCTGCCCACACGTCTTGGCTGGTGGCCTTCCTCCACCTTCTCAGCCAGCAGCACTGCCTCCCTCTGCGTTTGTCCACAGTCACACCCTGTTTGGTTCTCATCTCCTCCCTCATCCACTTTTTGTTTGTTTGTTTCGAGACAGAATCTCACTGTTTCCCGGGCTGCAGTGGCACAATCATGGCTCACTGCAGCCTCAACTTCCCAGGCTCAGGCAATCCTCCCACCTCAGCATCCCCAGTAGCTGGGACTAGAGGAATGCACCACGACACCCAGCTATTTTTTGTATATATATATTTTTGTAGAGATGGGGTTTCGCCATATTGGCCAGGCTGGTCTCAAACTCCTGAACTCAAGCAATCCACCTGCCTCAGCTTCCCAAAGTGCTGGGATGGCAGGCATAAGTCACAGCATCCCGCCCCACTTGAGGATCCATGTATTACGTTGGGTCCATCCAGATAACCTATGAGCATCTCCCTATGTGCGTACTGGCAACCACCATTCTCCTTAACCTGTAACACAATCCAAAATTCTGGAGGTTAGGACCTGGCATCTTTGGCAAGCCATCATTCTGCCTGCCTCATTTACCCATTCAACTGCAGTCTTTGCTCATGAGGACATGGATGTTTGTGAGACATGTTTTCAGTCATTGTGAAAAGTCACAGCCCATACTCGGATTCTCCAGGAGTGCTTGCTCAGTCCAGATGTAACTGATCTGGAAGCAAATTTACCGAAGCTTCCACATCCCCGCCACCTCTGTCCCCTCTTCAGGCTACACCTTTCCATTCTCTGAGACTGAAATGGTTGCTGCGGCCTCTGGTGTTTTGAAGTAGTGGGCGTTCTACTGTCTTCCCTACACTAGAGTTTGGACGCCTCTCTTCTTCCTAAAGCCTGGAATGCCAAGAGAGCTTTGTTCTTCACACATTCTCAGCCTCTGCTTGATCCGGACACCACTTCCCTTTGAGGTTCCCACGTGGCTGTGGCATCGCTGGAGTCACCTCAACAGCAACTTGAAAAAGAAAAGAGGGACAATCTCAGAAGTGAGAAAACTCTCCCCAAGTCTCTTCCCACCTCTTAGCCAACTTCCCCTGCCTGGCTGGAATGGGGGTCACATGCCCATTACTAAGCCAATCATCATCAAAGAAATGTGATTGCTATACTTGGCTTGATCACTGTCTCTGTCTTAGACCCTGAGACAAGGGCTTGCCTGCCAGATGCTTTCTTTTTTTTTTTTTTGGATACAGAATCTTGTTCTGTTGCCCAGGCTGGAGTGTGGAATGGCACGATCTTGGCTCACTGAAACCTCCCCCTCGGAGGTTCAAGCAATTCTCCTGCCTCAGCCTCCCAAGGAGCTGAGATTATAGGCATGTGCCACCACTCCCAGCTAATTTTTTGTGATTTTAGTAGAAACAGGGTTTTGCGGTGTTGGCCAGGGTCTTGAACTCCTGACCTCAAGTGATCTCCCGCCTCAGCCTCCCAAAGTGCTGAGATTACAGGCGTGAGCCACAGCTCCCGCCCCCAAATGCTTTTGGGAAGTGAACCCAGGGAGAAAGATTGAGGGAGGGAGGCAGGCCTGTTACAGAGCGCACTCAGGAGCAGGTTGCCCATGTGGACAGCTGGCTGTCTCCCTGGTGACCCTCTGAGGAACTGTGTAGAATATGGCTCAGAACTGACCTTCCAAGGCACATGAAATATGGGATATTTATCCATAACTCTGTACCTTTAAGAGTATTTAATCCCTGTCACTTCCAGCACAGGCTAAACAAACTCCCCCCGCCCCCATACCACGCCAGTGTGATAAAAATAGGCAGAGCTGCAGGCAGAGGCAGGACGTAGACAGGGAAGCTGCTGGTGTGCATGTGGATTGTCCACTGTGGCATGGGATGGACTCGAGGTGGCCAAGGGGATGTGGGGCAGGGCACCAGCCTCACTGATGCCAGGACCTCTCCCACAACAGTGTGGGCAGAGAGGACGGCTTGGCCTCAGGCCACACAAACCCATCCAGGACTGTGTCTCCTCCTGGGACTGCTTTTGGGAAAGCACTTGAGCGTTCCGAAGCTGTGTTGCTAAGTGTCCATGTAGTGAGATCACGGGGCTTAACATGCAGCTTAGTGGGCACACAGGCCAGTCAGCCTTCATCTGGAAATCAACATGGTAATTCACAGCAGGGAGGAGATGCTGACAGGAGTATTCCCAGCAGCTATGTGTGATGGGCAAAGCCAGACGCCCCCCAACCCACGAAGGCATGGCCACACAGTGTTATGGGGACCATCCTCCCCTTGGCTCAGGACCACTCTGCCCTGACAGCACCTGGGTGCTGGGCCCAGGTTTATCCCTCGAGAGGAAGAAGCCCAGGTAAGTGGAGACTTCACTCTCCTGGGGCTGCTCCAAAAAATGATGACTCTGACCTTGGAGAACACGTGAAGCTTTGGGGCTTGAGGAGAACGTCCCCAAAAGGCTTGGATTGGGACTAGGAGCCTGACTTCTGCTTGCTTATACAAATAGAAAATAAAAGCCACTTTTAAAACATCCCCTGCAATTTCACTCAAAGTCAACTATTAGTGGACCTGAAGAGGGCAGACGGTGAAGCATGTGTGTGGGAAAAGGTTTTTTTCCACTCATAGCCCCAGCCCAGAGTTTTCCTGAAGTCCAGGCTGAGTAGAATGTGAAGAGACAATCACCTGGGGAGCTCTCCCTTTACAGGGTGGTGGCTTCTCTCTCTCGGGTGCTTTCAGCGTGGCCTTACTGCACAGAAGACCAATATCTCCGGTGGGCTCCCTTTCAAACTCAGTGAGCCATAAGACCTGAAGACTAAGCTCTGATTTTTTCTTATCTTGCTTGAATTCCCTTCTGAGAGGCCTGGGGAGTCACACCCTACCAACCGTAAGTTCTCATCAGATGGGTTTTATTTAACCCTGTGTATCGAGACTTACTTTCCAGTCGGACTCTGGCATAACAAAGGAAAACATTAAAAATGTTTTACCACAAAACAAGTTTCTCTGCCATATCTTAAAATTGCCTTGCAAAGTCTCTTGTGGAAAAAATTCACATTCTATAGAGAATCCTCTTCCCCCTTTGTTTTCCCTCCTTTATTTCCAGATCCAGGACGTAATCAACTAAGAGACAGCCACCCTTTTAGTTTCGATAAGCAACACTGTACAACCTGCTCTCTCTGAAGTCTGCCGTCTGAGAGATTCCTCCACACAGTACAACTTGATTTCCACAGTCCTTTATGTTAACCTGAACATTCCATTGATTCCAGATCTTCAGATAAACTCAATCTATTGTCAACAAAAAAATAATTACCTTTACCTATAGCTTGGAAGCTCCCCACTTCTTTGACTGGGCCCGCCTTTATGAACCAAACCAATGTATTTTAAAAATGTATTTCACCCAAAGTCAACAACTACTGGACCTGAAGAGGGCGGGAGGTGAAGCGTGTGTGTAGAAAAAGGTTTTATTCCACTCACAGCCCCCAGCCCAGAGTTTTCCTGAAGTCTGAATCAGAGAATTCAGAATCAATGAACCAGATAATTCATTGATGTCTCATGCCTCTCTAAAATCTATAAAACCAAGCTACACCCGACCACCTTGGGCACATGTTCTCAGGACTTCCCAAGAGCTGTGTCAGGGGCCATAATCACTCATATTTGGCTCAGAATAAATCTCTTCAAATATTTTACAGAGTTTGACTCTTTTTGGTGTCAGAGACTTTCATCAGTGCATGCCTTCTCTAGAGGACGTCGGGGCAGAGCCCAGCAGTGATGGGCATGGGGCTCAGAGGCAGAGCTGGGTAACAAGGACCTCTAAAGCATGCTGGCTCCTGTGAGTGACCGCCTCACGAATACTGAATTTATCCTCTCCTCCCAGTGGGGACTTTTCCGAGGTGATGAGGCCCTGAGAGCTGTATAGCTCCTCTGGATCTACAACACAACACAGCTTTCTACAGAAGTGCTTCCAGAAGGGAAGAACTGGGCTCAACTGGTATTTTCTTGCTGCTGTAAACTGCCTACTTTAAAAAACAATAAACGTATTTCACTCACCACTTCCACCCTAGCTGTGCCTCTGCACTTGAAATGAAGTTCACAAGAAAGTTGTTAGTTTCCTCCTTGGTCCTTGGAAGACTTTGAGGCAGCTTCTCAGAAAACAAGACAATAAAATAATTGTAATAAAACCTGTACGTGCTTCAGGAGACTTATCAGAATGCCCGGGAGGAATAACTGCTTTTCTGAAAATACAATTATTTTTTTCAGCTCACCACCGTGGTTACTTCTTTTCCCAAGTTCCCAGAAGCCTGGTAACTCCTCCTCATGCTAAGTGCAAAGGAAATAAGGGCAGGGTGTGCAAGCAGACCCTGTGAACGGCAAGAGCCGGCGCTGGGCTGGGGCGCTGTTACCGCTACTGCTGATCACGTGGAGGCGTTGTGCTCAGGCCACGCCCACGTCGGGGTGCCTAACTCCAGGAAACCCATTTTGGTCTAAAATGAGAAATATAATTTTATATTCCTCATGACCATGGGAAGCCAGTGTTCACTCCTGGCGTGGAAAAAGCAGCTGACTCCTTCTCGTTGGCTACTTGGCTGGTTTCTGCTTGGGAGCTAAATGTCTTCTGTTTTCTGAGTTTCCTCCTGGAGGAGGACAGTAACCAGTATGGCGGCAGGTGCTGTTGATGCCCCAGGCACCGAACCTGAGATGATGTTCTCCAAAAACTGAGAACCTTCTTGCTGGCTGAGGCCCTAATTAGAGATTAGGACATGCCTTACAGACCTATTGTTCAAACAAATAGCTTGCCAGTGGCCTAGCTCACAGGGTTTGCAGAGCTAAAGGAGCTCTTAATGAATCAGAGAATGTAACACATTGAATCTTTGCTTTTACAACGATGGGCTTGTTGTTTTTGAACTAATCACATCTGCACAGGAGTCTTTAGATCAGTAAAAGCTGACATTTTTTAAAAAGTAGAAGGTTTTAAAAACCTGATCTGCTGATATTCAACAACGAACTGAAAACTGTTTTGTGTTAGAGGTCATTAGAGCTGGTTCCAAGAAAAGACAGAATCAAATTTTACTCAAATACAGCCTTTCCTTCATCTCATCTGAATCTAGATCCTCCAGTCTGTGTGAACATTGATTCCAAACATTTCTCCTAAGGTGCAAACCCCACTGTTAGGGACTGTGCTCCTCTCAGAATTCATACACTGACACCCTAACCCCCATGTGACGGTAGTTGGAGAGGGGTCTTTGGGAGTGATTAGGGTTAGGAGAAGTAATGATACGATTGAGCTATGATTAGTGTCCTTATAAGAAGAAATACCACAGAGCTTGCTAGACCCGGCTGACTGTGACTCGAAGAACCAGGGACGGCCCAGGGTCCCTGGCGGTAACTGAGGCCACAGTGGGGAGTGTGGTTCAGGAGGGCAGGAGCAGCCACCTGTGTGTAGAGTGCTTCCTTGGGCTGGTGTGACCCTACTGTGTGGCGTGCTTCTGCTGCTGAGTGCTCTGATACTCCCCTTGTGACAGGTCCCCAAGAAAACAACCTGGAGAGCCTCTAACCTTGGAAAAACCCCAGGCTTATTTTGATATAACATCAAAATCCAATGTTTACGCACTAAGCTTTTGAGCTCTCAAATCTCCAGTGCAGTAACTCACATCACAGAGGCTTTGGGTCCCTGCAGGTTGATTCTCTGACTAATTCCAACTGTTTCTTTGAGCAGGAGACGACCCTGCAGGGATCAGTCTGGGCACGGCTCTCCTGTGGTCCATTCTGATGGCTCCTGATGCTGTGTCTGAGCAGAGAAGGAAAAGCTTTAAGTATCTGCAGAACGCTGAAGACTCTGTCACCTGCTGCTCCACGCTGACTGGAGTGAGGAAGTGGGACAAGGAGAGGTGTGAGGGCACAGACCTTCTCCTGGCAGGGCAGGTTGGAGGGAGGAGAGGGAAAGGAAATTAGTCACAGGAATGTTCATCGCAGCACTTGTTTTAAATATAGGAAAAAGGTGGAAGCAACTTTAATATTAACAAGTAGAGAAGCAGGTGAGATGTCACAGAATAATATGTACAATGGGGCCATGCGCTCATGCCTGTAATCGCAGCACTTTGCGAGGCTGGGTGGATCACAAGGTCGAGAGATCGAGACCATCCTGGCCAACATGATGAAACCCCATCTCTACTAAAAATACAAAAATTAACTGGGTGTGGTGGTGTGCGCCTGTAGTCCCAGCTACTCGGGAGGCTGAGGCAGGAGAATCACTTGAACCCGAGAGGTGGAGGTTGCAGTGAGCTGAGATCATGTCACTGTACTCCAGCCTGGTGACAGAGTAAGACTATGTGTAAATTAATAATAATAATAAGTACAATGCAATGCCATGAAGTCATCATGGTGTGTGTGTGTGTGTGTGTGTGTGTGTGCATGTATGTATTATAGGAAATGAGGACTACAATATATTTGTACCAAAAGCAATTCATAAAACAAGAACTTAGAGCATGAGACTGCTTTTGCTTTTCAGTACATATTTACACATGCAGACTCGCCAGTCCCAGGTTGCAAAGCAAGACGTGAAGATAACAAAGCTTGTCTCTATGTGTTAAGATTCCAGGTGACTTTTTCTGTTCACTTTAATACTGTCTGTCATTCTGGCGGTGAATATAACATAATCAGAAACAAAGCCATCTATAATTCTGAAAGATCTATGAGCTGAAGACAAAGCTAACTTGTATGAGGCCAAAAGCGTCTTTATGTATTTCAAATAGATTAATTTAGCAACAATAGTTGGCCCCATAACGACAAAAGAAGCCTGATGTTCCTCTTAGGCATTTGGCTGGAAAAGCAATGCTTTTTCCTGTTGATTTCCTCTTGTGATTTATTAAAGTAATAAAGGCTTGTTATGGAAAATTCCAACAAAGTGTGTTTTATTATCTTTCACAGGGTGATCCCAGCAAGACATGTGGCTCCCCATCTGTCCGGTTAGGGTTCAGGGACTTCCAGGGTGAGGGGAGGAGGGGACTTTTTCTGTTCCTTCTCTTTGCCTGTATAGCCCTTGTTGATGGGTAGACACTACTGTGGGTGATGAATTATTAATAGAAGAAGCTGTGAGGCCATAAATATGCAAGGGGGTACATCTGGTTTCCCCGATGCCTCATGTAACGCAGAAAAAGTACATTTTTACTGAGTAGAACAACTTGTCAGCCCCAAATCTCTTGCTTGCCCGGACCCAAGTACTACAAGGAGAAAAAAAGCATCTTCTGACACTGCACATCAAAGTCCAGCTGGGACACACTGTGCGTGAGGAGTGTGCAGAGTTCAGCCTGGAAGAGACCATGTGAGCTGGCAATGTCACCATGTTTCCTTAGTAGATGTGAGGCTGTGGGCCAGGACTTAGGGGAGGGGAATCTCTCCACATTTTTTCCAAGAGAAATATAGCATTTCAGCACACCATTTGAAGGCTTAGAAGAGGACAAAGGCGATAGAAGCACCGCTAAGGGGGTTTGCAGGTAGAGGAGAGCATCGGGTGTAGAGTGGGGGCGGGGAGGGGGGTTGGGACCCACCAGGACTTTGGCAAGACCAGTTCCTCTCATGTTTTCTACCCCAGGAAGATTAAAACCTATGCACATGTCAATGTCTCCATCTCCAGGGTGTATTTCTGCTTCTAGCACTCACCTTCAGAAGCAGGGACCAAATAAACAGAGTGAACAATGAAGTGCGCTCACAGTGGAAGAGAAATGCTCCCTGCCCCGCCTGCTTCAGAAGTCTCTGACTGGCGCTGCTCATGGAACACGCACAATCCTGTTCCTCAGCCTGGGACCCCCCAGCAGGACCCCCAACCCCAGCGGGAGTGTTTCTTAAACCAGCCTTTTCCAAGGCAAGTTCCATAAAACCTCAACTTCCAAGAATGCTGATAGATACTATGTGAACAGAAAGAAGTGCCAAGTAAAATGACCTTTGCACATCTCTGAGAAGACCTGCAAAGGCTTACCTTGGGAGTCTTGAAGGAGCACTGAGAAGACCCTAAGGGAATGCCCCTAGGGGACTTGGAATGCCTGGAGACATTTTTGTTGGCAAAATTGAGGGCAGGTGGAGGGTGGTGATTGGAAGAGGAGGTGGGGGTGCTTCACTGACGTCTAGCGGGTGGAAGCCAGGGAAACCGAAGACCATCGTACAGTGCACGGGACAGCCCCACAGCAAAGAAGCTTCCGGCCCTATAGGTCAGCAGTGCAGAGGCTGAGAAACCCTGGCCTAAGTACATTGAGGACAAGACCTCCACCCCACCCCGGCCCCGCCCCCCACAGGCATCTCAGTGGTGTCCTGCAATGTGCATGGAAGCGCTGCCTTTGCAGCAGCTCTGAAGGGGATGAGAACATGCTAGGCTGGTGTGAAATATGTAAAGGGTCTGCTTGGGTAATTCTCCTTCCCCCAAGACCACCGGGGGAATCACCTACTCCCCAGCAGGCTCCTCTCTGGGATCCTCCCCCATACTTCTGAAACATCATCAATCCCATATGGTAGCACCATCTCCTCGGACCATGAGCTTTCTCAAAGACACAGCTCCGGCCCTCTCCATCTCACTGACATGGAGCGCAGAGTTCACCTTCAAATATGTGAATGAGGCTCTGAGCCCTGAAGGATCTGGGGAAGGAATAGCAATGAACTCCAATGAAACCTAATGACAGTTAAGCAGGTGTTGTGGGTTGCAGAACACAAGAGCTCAAAAATCAGTGCCCCATGTCACCAGAACAGAACAAAACCAACTGGGAGGTGAGGGACTGCACTTGAAGAAGGGGAGGGGTTCTGTATGTGGAAGAGAGTGGAAGAGGAGAATGTAACAGTAGGTAGCTAGTTGGATGTGAGCAGGGCAGGAGAGGGCTCCCCTCCATACACCAGGGCGTTGGGCCACCACCAGATGAGGATCAGGCCGTTGCCAACTGCCTCTCTAGACTAGTAACTGGTTGCAGCCAGCGCCAGGGAAAGGCAGTCTCCTCACAGACAGAAAACACCTGAAACTGATCAGCAGCTTCCAAGAAGGTTTTAGGAGTTGGGTGTGTGGGGAGAAGTAACACAAGTAACAGAAGTAACCCTGGAAGTATGCCAGTAAGTAAAACCCCAAGTCAAAAAAAGGTCAAGCCGTGCACTTGTCTCTCAGGTAGCTGCCTGGCCCTCTTCCAAGTGTACTTCCCTTCCTGCTCTAAAGCCTTTTTTTTTTTTCTTTGAGATGGAGTTTCACTTTGTCTCCCAGGTTGGAGTGCAATGGTCAATCTTGGCTCACTGCAACCTCCGCCTCCAGGGTTCAAGCAATTCTCCTGCCTCAGCCTCCTGAGTAGCTGGGATTACAGGTGCACATCACCACGCCTGGTTAATTTTTGTATTTTTAGTACAGACAGGGTTTCACCATGTTGACCAGGCTGGTCTTGAACTGCTGACCTCGTGATCTGCCCGCCTTAGTCCCCCAAATTGCTGGGATTACAGGTGTGAGCCACTGCGCCCAGCCCCTTAAAGCTTTTTAACAAACTTTCACTCCTGCTCTAAAACTTGCCTCTGTGAATCTCCTTCTGCCTTCTGCCTCCTTGGTCAAACTCCTTCTTAGGAGTCAGGAACTGAAGTTTCTGCAGACCTGTACAGGGCTGTGAGATTGCTGCTCACCCCAGTGTGAGGGAGGAGTGAGGCGTCCTAATCAGGAGAAGAGGAAGAGCTGAAGACCTGAAACACAGGTGAGCCTGCAAATCAGCACCTGTATGTGAAAGACACACCTCTCAGGGGAGTCTCAACAGATAGGATGGGGGGAAAAGATGGCAGAGAATAAATATTTAGCCCTAGTTGCTCGCAAACATTATCTTTGCCCAATACTTTTTAAAACACAATTCTTCTTAAGAAAACAAGAAAGGGGTGGATAGGACTTTGCCATACAAGACTAAACCTGTCCTATGGGCTGTCCTGAATTAATGAATATAAATAGTAGATCATAGTGTCTTGATACTTTATTTCTATTGCAGGTTATTTTGAAGCCAATTAAGCACAGAAATATGAAACGATGCTAAGATTCTAAAGAAGCAACTGTGTCCCCAGCACTTTTCTCCAGGCATCCCAAATATCTCTGGGGGGGCATTCCCATAGGGTGGGTTTACGCTAAATAATTCACTTGAAAATGAAGCCTTTACTTTAAATCTTTTTGATCTATCTTCCTTTTTAAGCTTTTTTTAAATCTGTTCTCAGTAAAGTGATTTTGAAGGCAAAGAAAAAAGTTTAAACTGGAATTCATGTGCAGTTAATCATCTCTGTACTGCTCACTGGGTGATGTTTTCACATACTTTTAAAGTCTAGGGGAAAAACATGCTAATGAATATTATTATAAGTCACCAAAATGAAAGTTCTTTTATAGGATGAGATGTTTAAAGGCAGGGGCCAGGCACAGTGGTGCATGCCTATAATCCTAGCACTTTGGGAGGCTGAGGCAGGTGGATCACCTGAGGTCAGGAATTCGAGACCAGCCCGACCAACATGGTGAAACACCGTCTCTACTAAATATGAAAAAAAAAAAAAAAATCAGCCGTGTGTGGTGGCTCATGCCTGTAATCCCAGCTACTTGGGAGGCTGAGACAGGAGAATTGCTTGAATCCAGGGGCAGAGGTGGCAGTGAGGCCAGATCACACCATTGCACTTGGGCAACAAGAGTGAAACTCCGTCTCAAAAAAAAAAAAAAAAAAAAAAAAAAAAGGCAGCTGTCAGACTGCCCCACTGATTTCTCCCTGTGGCTTATTAATGACAGAAAACCAAATGACCAACTATTAAATTTTTATCAACTCACTAAGTCATGTGGCACAAGCCCATTATGCCTGATACTTTTCTTTCCTTCTTTCCTTCTTTGTTTATCGTGTCATGTACAGTAGTGAATCTCGCTGTGTTCCGGGTAGCGCTCTGGGTGGCCATCAGTGAAGCATGAGGAAAAGAGACCATGGCAATGAGGGTCTCACACACAAGGCTGGAGGTGGAGGCCCCAGTGCTCAAGGAGGGCAGACATCAAGCCCCCACACCTGGCTGTCTCTGTGGCAGCCAGGCCAGGGAGTCTACTGCAGCCTGCGGGAGAAGCAGGGAAATGGCTGGGAAGCCATCTCCCTCAGGTCAAGAGCACTGTCCTAGAAAAGGGCAGACAGTGGAAGGACAGAGCCCTCCCAGTGTTCAGGCAGGGGCTGTTGATCCTTAATTGGGGCAAGCTGTCAGAAACTTTCACCCAGGATGCAGGGGTTGGTATGAGGATTGGAGGCATTGGCTTCAGGTCATTCTGAGTGTAGCTTTTCCTCTTTCCCTAAATGATGCTGTGGTTGATATTGTCGACAGCAGCGCCCTGCCCTCCCAACCAGAGAGCCTCATCTCTGAAGGAGAGCTTCAAGTTCATCTTCTTAACACACACACAGGGTGCATGGGAGTCTTATACCTTTTCTAGTGATTAGACATAAGAAGTTAAAGACTTTTTTTTCCTCCAGCACTCTTAGATATTATTAGTTGGATCTCATTCTGCTTATCGAAAGTCTGGATGGAGACCCACATTCACTTTAAGAGAACTAACTACCTGGGGGTGTTGTATGACTAAAGTATTATTAAAGATATGTTAAAAACACAGGCTGGGCACAGTGGCTCCTGCCTGAAATCCCAGCACTTTGGGAGGCCGAGTTGGCCCGATCACCTGAAGTCAGGATTAGCTGGGTATGGTGGTACACACCTGTAGTCCCAGCTACTTGGGAGGCTGAGGCAGGAGAATTGCTTGAACCTGGGAGGCGGAGGTTTCAGTGAGCTGAGATCGTGCCCCTGCACTCTAGCCTAGGTGACAGAGTGAGATCCTGTCTCAAAAAACAAACAAACAAACAAACAAACAAAAAACACAGTCACACATTTTACGGAATAGACCCTAGAGAATGAAATGCCAGCCAGCTCTGTTGACCCTTTTTCTGTGTAAAATTACATGACTATGCTGTGTGTATTTAGTGAAAGGAACCATACTAGAAGCCACTGATCTGACCCCAGCCATGGGTGTGTGCAGAGAAAGCCATGGGTGTCTGTCTGGACTGGGCACAGGGGCCCCCTCTGAGGCCGGCTTGGCAGAACCCTGCACTGCAACAGAGCTAGCCAACCTTAGGAGGAGGGACGGTGAGAGGATCTAGCAGCCGCTCAGGCTGAGCTGGGACCCCGATGACCAGTTAGTTTTCCTTGAAGTCTCTTGTCCATAGCTATTTCTCTCCTGGCAAGTTGAAATCAGGTCTAAAATTATTAGAGGAAAGAGTAGGAAGGCTTTATGTATGCATTCAGCTTCCTGCTTGTGTCCTCTACTCTCTGCTCTGTATCTGTCCCTGGAGAAGCAGCCTGTCCTTCGAACAGTGGGTCCTCTTCGCCATGGTGCTGACAGGCCTGAAGGGCAGCTGCCTCCGCCCCTGCCCTTCCTCTGTGCAGAACTTGGGGTCTCCAGCTGGGAGGAGTTCATCTCCAGCACCAGGCTCTGTGTGACCCCTGCTCCTGATTTTCCTGTGTGCCCTGAGACTGTCAGGGCTAAAGGGATCTGTCTTTTTGTCTCACTTTCCTCATCTCTGACTTAGAGTACAGCTTTTAAATTTCACTTATTTGTATTAGAATAGCGAACGCCTTTGAGTGGTTTAGAATTCGAAGGGTATAAAAGAGTTCTCCGATTTTTAAAAATTCCCCAGCCACCGAGTTCCTCTTCCCAGAGGAATCAAATGTAAAGTTGCTTTTTTTTTTTTTTTTTTTTCTGAGATGGAGTCTCGTTCTGTCTCCCAGGCTGGAGTGCAGGGCGCCATCTCGGCTCACTGCAAGTCTGCCTCCCAGGCTAAGTGACTCTGCTGCCTCAGCCTCCCGAATAGCTGGAGTGGCCGTGAGAAACAGAACTCTCGAACACTGAATGGGGAAGGGAGGGGTTTATTACGGCTGGGAGTCGGGTGATGAGTTGTCCAAATCCAGTTCGTCTAACAAAGGGAGCTTCTGCCTTTATATAGGCTTACACTCTAGATATTACACGTGGAAGAATCTTAGGTTTACAGCCTTAGAAATCACAAGTGAAAGGATTTTGGATTTACAGCTTTAGGAATCACATGTGAAAAGGTTTCCGGTTTACAGCTTTAGAAATCACTATGAAAGGGTTTCAGGTTTACAGTTTTAGAAATCACATATGAAAGGGTTTCTGGGTTTACAGCTTTAGAAATCACATGTGAAAAGGTCCTGGTCTCCAGATGGAGGAGTGGGGTAGGGGTTTGATCTTGTTTTAAGTAAAAACAGTGTCTTCCAGAGAGTTTCCCCAACACCAAGCATGCTGTTTACAGGAAGGTGATTCAGGAGGCGCCAGCTGGCCTGCTTTTTCTTCTATTGAAATGCATTGTGGAAATCAAGGGGGAGGTGATCCCAGATGCCTGGGTCTCCTTCCTCAGGACTACGGGTGTCTGCCACCATGCCTAGCTAATTTTTGTATTTTTAGTAGGTATGGGGTTTCACCATGTTGGCCAGGCTGGTCTCGAGCTCCTGACCTCAAATATGATTCTCATATTTACCTAGAGATATTTTACACATTTCCTAGTAAATAGGAATACACGTAGTTTCCCCTCCCTTATTGTCCATTTTCTATTTTACAATATACTTGGTGTATTATTCCACTCACTTATAAAAAGCATCCTCAATCAGTATTTTTATTTTTTTCTTTCTTTCTTCCTTTTTTTTTTTTTTTTAAATTTAAAGAGATGAGTCTCCCAATGTTGCCAAGGCTGGACTCTAACTCCTGAGCTCAAGCGACCCTCCCATCTCAGCATGCAGATTGCTGGGATTACAGGTGTCAGCTGCCACACTTGGCCACTTTTCCTCATAATGGCTCTGGCTTTCCTCTCTTTCTGTTGTAGCATGCCTACTGGGAAGCTTTTAGAAAAATCAAAACAGGATGGGAAAAACAGGCTCAAGTGTAAGGAAGGGAGGTCTGCATTTGGGGAATATTTACAGCAGGCTTTAATTGGTGTTTTACTTGTTTCCATGGAGGGTGGGTTTTGTTGATTTTATGGCTTCCACGGCTCTCCAGGGCCCCCAGCAGCAGCCTGGCACAGCACAGCCTTGCAGAGCCCAGGTGTCGATGAGACAGATGGGGTTTGCATCCTGGCTCCACTACTTCCCAGGTACTTGATCTCCATCTAAGGTACCGGCCTAGTCTGCCGTTGCACTTATAGAATGGAGTTAATAACAACATATAATTTAAATGTGACTTTCAGGGTGCTCTCAAGGGTAGCATTTGTGCACTGAAGACACTACTCAGAAGTTTATAAATTAATATTCCATTTATTGCATTAGCACATTTGTATTAGTCCGTTTTTACACTGCTGATAAAGACATACCCGAGACTGGGTAATTTATAAAGAAAAAGAGGTTTCATGGACTCACAGTTCAACATGGCTGGGGAGGCCTCACAATCATGGAGGAAAGTGAAAAGTACGTCTTACATGGTGGCAGGCAAGAGAACGAGAACCAAGCAAAAGCATCAGGCTTCATGATCAGATCTCATGAGACCTATTCACTATCACGAGAACAGTATAGGGGAACTGCCCCCATGATTTAAATATCTTCCCACAATATGTGGGAATTATGGGAGCTATAATTCAGGAAAAGACTTGGGTGGGGACACAGCCAAACCATGTCAACATTAAAGCCAGCTCTTGCTTTTAGTTTTCTCTTAATCTTAACTTAAAAAAAAAATAGAGAGACAGGTTCTCACTATGTTGCCCAGGCTGGTGTCAAATTCCTGGCCTCAGGTGATTCTCCAGCCTCTACTGTATGTAAATCCATTTTGGAAATCACATTCCCCACATTCTAACATTCAAGCACGCCCCCATCGGATGACCAGATCCTCACCTGTTTACCCAAAAGTGGAATTGTCCCATCAGGAGGTCCCATAAGCTTACACAGAGCCACTGTCAGCGCCATGCAGCCTGTGCAGCTCCTCGCAGACCACTGAGGATCACCAGGCACTCAGAGAGCTAGTGGCAAGACAGTGAGCCTGCGATAAACAAGCACAGAGATATTAGAGGAGAAGTAATTCCAAGAATAGACGGTGTCTTTCAAAAACAAAACTCAAAATTTTAATTCATATCCTCACACTTGTGTAAAAATATTGCATCTATGCAATAAGAATGGTAACCTGAGAAAGGACAGCTGGCATGAGAAAGAGCTCTTAAAAATTAAGATTCTTAGGCTGGGTGCAGTGGCTCACGCTGATAATCCCAGTACTTTGGGAGGCCGAGGTGGGCGAATAATGAGGTCAGGAGATGGAGACCATCCTGGCCAACATGATGAAACCTCATCTCTACTAAAACTATAAAAAATTAGCTGGGCATGATGGCACATGTCTGTAATCTCAGCTACTCAGAGGCTGAGGTGGGAGAATTGCTGGAACCCAGGAGGCGGTGGTTGCAGTGAGCCGAGATGGTGCCACTGCACTCAAGCCTGGTGACAGAGAAAGACTTCGTCTCAAAGAAAAAAGAAAAGAAAAAGAAATGAAAAGGAATGGAAAATGAAGTCAAATCTCCCAGAAATGAGAGCAGAAAGAAGGAAAATGAAAGAAAGCTTTATAGATGGTGAATCAATGAATTTGTGCTCCAGGAAGGAGGAACTAAAAACAGCAGTAAACCATCAGAAATGACAAAGAATTTCCAGAGTTTAACTAGCACAACCTCTAGAATGAAAGGGCCAAGGAGGGCCAAAAATACATCAATATTGAGTTATATAAGCATAATCCTCATAAAATTAGAGCCCCAAACGTAAGAAAGATCCCAGCGTTTTCCATAGCAGAAATAACATTTAAGAAACAAACACTGGGAACAAACATCGGGCTGTCATTCAATTTCTCAATTGCACCACTGAATCTTGGAAGACTGTGAAGCAATTTCTTATACCTTTAGGAGAATCTGTTTTAATCTGAAATGAGTTTGGCTACATAAGAAAGCTAAATGTGAAAACAGAAGAAATAATCTTGAAACAAAATCAAAGTTTATTTCCCTTGTATGCAAATACCTTGGGAAGCTATCTGTTGAACAAAACAAAGAAAAATGAGAACTCCTTTGCTGGAATAAAGGGTGGATCTAATGTAAAAGGAAGCCATGAAGGGAAGCTGCAGGATAACGTGTATGGAGAGTGACAAGGAATGAGTAAGTCCAGGTGGAAACAGTGTGACCTCAGGTTTCTAACAGGAAGAGAGGGAGGGATATGCAGATTTGGCTGGATCCTGAACAGGTTGGAAGGATTTAAAGATGAGATTAGAAGAACACAATGGAAGGAGGAAAGCCATCAGACTCCAGGAAAAATAAAACTGTAAGGTAATATAATCACAGTGTACTATTTCATGTGGTGTGGAACAATACTTTCTTGTACTCAGGATGCAAACTCAACTTACTGAATTTCAGCTTTTAGAATCAACTAACGGGAAGCACAGAGAAGACCATGATGGCTGCAGAATTGAATGTGGCCTGCCAACTTTAACCCAAGGATAAGGAGCAGGGGGAGGAAGATGGTAAGACAGAGTATGATGCCCCTCATGCTTCTGTACAAGGGGCGTGAGAGACATCATCCATAGTTGGTAACCTGAAAGTTAGGCATCCAATGAGGAGCTGACAGTGAACCAAATTCTCATCCTTGATGAGAAGGAAGTCTGTGTATGTGAAATGGAGCAATGGAGAAATAATAAAAGCCTAGTCCATAAAGATGAAGATAAAATATGCACAGGGTTTGGGCGGAGGGGCAGCTAACAGCTCATAATGGTTATTTCTGGGCCATAAAGCCAGAGTTGAGGAGAAGTGGAAGAGCATAGATTTTCATCAAAAGCAACTCTCTATTTGACTTTTGAATCATGTACACTGATACTTAAATTTTGAAAAGTCAAAGAAGAGTTTCAGCTTCTCATCACCTTTGTGCTTCTGTCAATCATCAGAGCAAGGGTTGGAGAGGGACTGGAGACAGTTATTAGACCTGCTACCTCCACTTTCTGGCCATGGGGCCTAGGAGTTAGCAAGTCGGGCAGCTTGTCATCAGGGCCAGGAATGAGCTGTGAGCTGAGCATGGTTTTTACATTTGGAAATGTTTGAATTTTAAATGGTTCCATAGGGAATTACCCAATAGGCTCCGTTTTCCCTCCTGGCCCACAAAGCCTTAAGTAGTTACTATCTGTCCCTTTTTAACCCTTTGCTCTAGAGGCTCATCCTAGAGTTTATTATAGGAATGTGTTTAGAAGATGGTATGTGCAGTGATGTGGAGGGCAGGCTTTGGGAGAGATGGGCAGGGCATGGACCTGCTGGCCGCAGGCAGTCATTTCTCACTGCAGCCTCAGGTCATTTGTATTCATGATGAATCTGAAGACCATGAATATGAAGAATTCAGTGTAGTTGCTGGCACAGGCAAGTCCTCAGCTGTGCTCTTGGGCTGTGGTACCCTCTGGTGGAGACCCTTCCCTTGGGGATGGAGAATCAGACCCTCTAGAAAGAGCCCAGCAGGGCCCCAGGAGTCAGATGAGCACCAGTGTGACTGGGCTCACCTGTCCTCCTGCAGTGGCAGCTGTGAGACTTGGGACAACCAGAAGTGCTGAGGATTTGGGGCTGTTGCTGGGATCTGGCTAGGGAGGGGCTGAGATGTAGACTTAAGACCAGCAGTGGCAGAAAGGAGGGGCTTCCAGCAACTGGAGTTCACAGTAGACACAGGGATGCCCCAACGAACAGAGGGGCGGGTGGCTGTCACCAGCAGTGATCACTGCAGAGCCCGCTGCAGTGCCGAGTGGCGGCCGCTCACAGGTTGCACAGTGAGAACGGCAGTGCACCAGAAGACCTCCGTCCAGAGGAAGAAAAGGGTGAAAAGCAACCTTTCCATTCTATTTGTGAACATGTGGTTTAAAACTGCTGGTTTAAAACACTATCTGCTACAAATGTGGGCAGATTGGAACTCAGGCGAGTGGCCGCAAATGCATCTTATTCTTCAAAAGCTGTAGACTGTTTGTGTAAATACGTGTTGCTTTTATTTCTGAATGCAGTAATTTCCCCTAAAGGGTGTTGTTCCTGGGAGAAAAGGAAGTGGTGAAGTGATTGCACCAGGCAAATGTATATAGCGGTGATCTAGGGCTTTCCTTGTGGCTATTATCTGAGGACTCTGGCCTCTTTTAAATATTTACACTGCTCAACTTGTGAAACCGCCCCTATAAACTTTACAAAATTAATCAGATAAGAAGGAAGGGAGGAAATGAAAATAAGCCAAGCTTGCAGCACACTCAGCATTCACCATGAAGTCAGCTGGCTCTCTGGCCCCATCCTCATAGCTGTTTGGTGCCTATTGCTCCAGAATCACATAGACCCTGACACAGACTATAGTTCCCCGTAAATGCTCTGTACATAACAACTTGAAATTATAAAATATTAAGGTTTGCTTTTGAGATATTCTTTCAGGTCCTGCATACCAGTGAAACTACTGACACCAGCTGCTGTGAAGGACTCCACAAGGAGCTGACTCATCAAAGAATGCAACTTCCACATCCTGATGACTTCATCTCCCGTACCCTGACCAATCAGCAAACCCACTTTTCCAACTCCTTGCCTTCCATGATACCCTTTAAAAAACCCCAGCCAGAACTCCTCAGGGAGACAGAGTCTCCTCCCATCTCCTCACTTGGCCACCCTGCAGTCACTAAACTCTTTCTCTGCTGCAAACAGTATTGTCTTGGTGTATTGGCTGTTACTGTGCAGCAGGCATGTGGACCTGGCAATCCTGTAATACTTGAAGTTACTCCTGTGCGAACCTGGAAATTGTCAATAGTAGTGTTGAAGCTAATGTCTGGACATTATGGGACAGCATGTTAACTTTTTTGTGTGATGACACTAGTACAAGCACAGAGTAAATTCAATAATAATGTGATTTTAGAGTCCCTGTCTTTTGTGTACAATGTAGAAATAACTTTCTTTTTTCTTTTTTTCTTTGCCTTTTCAGCTACAGTAGTTTTTATGAAAAGAAGAATTTCCAGAGGGTTTCTTAGAAAAGAGAGAAGAATGAATTTCTCTGAATTCAAAGACCCCTCCAAACCCATTATTCCTCTTTACTGACCTCAGTTCTATCAGATGGCTGTTTCTGCACCAATCGTTAGCCTGAAGAGGTTGAGACTCATCAGCCTCCCTATAGGTGAAGTGAGCTGCTCCTGAGGTGGGAGCCAGATTCCTGGTCTGGCTGTTGTTAGTAGGAAGGAAGCAGGCATCCGTGGGCAATTAACAATTCTCTTGCCACCTCTGGGCTCGGCTACTCCACAGGTGAGCAAAAGTGGTCCCTGAACACAGCAGAAAAGCTACCAGGGAAAGGGGCTTCAGTAAAGATAAAATTTCAATTTCAATTTGATGTGGCTGTTCCTTTGTCAATTAACTGATTTTTAAAAAACTCCTTTGTATGGAATTGTTAAAAATTGGCCTCTTTTCTATTTTGTCTTTGTTTGAGATGGAGTCTTGCTCTGTTTTGCACTGGTGCAATCTTGGCTCACTGCAGCCTCCTCCTCCTAATTTCAAGTGATCCCCCCACCTTAGCCTCTCAGGTAGCTGAAATTACAGGCACCCATCACCATGCTTGGCTAATTTTTGTATTTTTAGTACAGACAGGGTTTAACCACGTTGGTCAGGCTGGTCTCAAACTCCTGATCTCAAGTGATCCGCCCACCTCAGCCTCCCAAAGTGCTTGGATTACAGGCAAGACCCACCATACTTGGGCAAAGATTGGCATCTTTTCTGTGTTGGAAATAATGGGATGAAATTAGAAATAATTTTGCAGAATATTTTAGCATGGTAAGAACTGGATATATCCTCAGGTTGGGTAAAGAGAAGCTTCTTGCTGATGTTAATTGGCTATTGTAAAATTCCACAGTTCAAGGTAACCAGATTATAAAGCACAATTCTTAAATCATTTGAAAAAAAATACAGCCAGTTCTTGTTATTTGTGATAGGTTCTAGAAAGTCACTGTGGACACTGAATTAGCAAACACTGAACTAGCGATCCTGTGCAAATACAGCGTAGCTTCCTGTGAGTCCTGGTCCTAACATGTTTTCTTACTGAAGTACCATTTGTATGATATAGGTTCACTTGCCAACGTCTTTGTAAACAAACACAAGCATCAGCATTGAAACTGCTCTTCCATACAACCCCTTTCCTAAATGTATAACACTTAGGTATTTTAAAAATTCTTCCACAGCCTCCTGATCTGTGAACCCATCTCACCTGCAAGTTTAACATCGTTTGCATTGTATCGCCTTTTGAAATGTGTAAGCTTCCAGCACCAGCCAAGAAGGGGTTAACATTTTCCTGACCCTGCGTACCATGGTCATACATTTCTGTAAATTTCAGCCTCACAATATTGCTATCCACTGTGCTTTGTAAAATGAGTCATCATCTTGTGAATCCACAAATTTAGCCAACTTTCCATTTTTCCCATAGCATCATCACATGCTCTAGATGTTACTTTAGCACCTTCTGGCATGGCCTCCTGTGCAGATGGCACACTGGCTCTCTCTTTTCTGCATGTGTGTGTTGCTGACACATCAGCACAGAATCATAGCCTTTGGCACCATAAGGCACATCACCCATGGCCCTACTGGGCTTATGAACAGAAACAGCACGTCAGCACTGTGCTTGGGACTATCTTAAACTGCCGTATTACTACAAAAATGCACCAAAATGTGAAAAGCATGGCACAGAATAGGCTAGGAGGAAGACCCTCGCTTACAGCATGAGCTGGAACAGTAAGACAGAGCACTGCTCTTTTGACCACAGCAGAGAATGTGCTTATACTATATCTGAAACTCTTCATCACTCCACACATGTTCTCCAGTGATCATGGAAATGCCATGAGTAGTGATTGGGTAAATACATTTACACATATAGGCTGGGTGCAATGACTCACGCCTGTAATCCCAGCACTTTGGGAGGCTGAGGCTGGAGGATCACCTGAGGTCGGGAGTTCGAGACCAGCCTGGCCAACATGGTGAAACCCCATCTCTACTAAAAATACAAAAATTAGCTGGGCGTGGTGGCATACCTCTAATACCAGCTACTCGGAGGCTGAGGCAGGAGAATCACTTGAACCCAGGAGGAGGAGGTTGCAGTGAGCCAAGATCACACCATTGCACTCCAGCCTAGGTGACAGAGCAAGACTCTGTCTCAAAAAAAAGATTTTTTGCCCATATAGAATCCACAAGTAATGCAGACTGATGCATTATGTGAAATAAGCACATGCCCAATTTTTATTTAACTCATTAATGAGTGAACAAGCAGAGTCAATAAAGCTGGTTGAAAAAGAATTTGAGAAACTGGGTCTACATGGTGAGACTAGGAATGCTAACGGAAGGTTGCCAAAAACCACCAGAAGGCAAGGAAGCCATAACCGTGGGGTTATCTCACCTCAAAAGGCAAAGCAAAGGTAGCAACTGAGACTTCTTAAGCTGAACACATTACTCATGGGAAGCTTTTTTTTTTTTTTTTTTTTTTGAGATGGAGTCTCTTTCTGTTGCCCAGGCTGGAGTGTAGTGCCTCCATCTTGGCTCACTGCAACCTCCGCCTTCCAGGTTCAAGAAATCTCCTGCCTCAGCCTCCCACCTAGCTGGGACTACAGGTGTGCATCACCACACCTGGCTAATTATTGTATTTTTAGTAAAGATGGGGTTTCACCATTTTGACCAGGCTGGTCTTGAACTCCTGACCTTGCGATCCGCCTGCCTTGGCCTCTCAAAGTGCTGAGATTACAGGCGTGAGCCACCAATGCCCAGCCGAGATTGGTTTTTTTGAGTTTTCTCCTCCAAATTGTGCCTACAGATGAGAGGGTTTGATTGATGTCGTGCTTAGTCGAAAGAAAAACAGCCCAAGAATTCCTCGGTTGATCATGGAGTATGTATTGAAAATGTGCTTGGAATGACGAGCACAGGGAGCGGGCTTACGTTACAACCTGAAGACCAGCGCTGGTGTTAAGGGACATTTTTATTTGTTTTTTGTTTATTTGAAGTCTCCCTATTTTTTCCCTATTTTAAAAATTGAGCCATGGGTCTTTCTGTGTGTCAGTTTGCAGACTCCATCACAGCATACAGATCTTCAAGCCAAGCTATTCAGCCTCAGCCGAAAATCCAATTCTACTTACAGATCCAGGGAACAAAGTGCCCACTCTCCTGCCTCAGCCTCTCCAGTAGCTGGGATTATAGACGCACACCACCACGCCCAGCTAATGTTTTGTGTTTTTAGAGAGACGGGGTTTTACCACGTTAGCCAGGCTGGTCTCGAACTTCTGACCTTAAATGATCCACCCTTGGCTTCTTAAAATGCTGGGATTACAGGCATGAGCCACCGAGCCTGGCCACATTTTAAGTTAACCCTTCATTCTGCAACAAGCTGGATGGGTCTTGAGCAGGAGGCTGTGTTGGCTGTTAATGAGGAATGATTCCAATGACAATCTACTTGTCTAGAAGGAAATGTGATGTTAGGACATGAGCAGTGATTTACAGACATTGGAGTGGACAGGGAAGCATCTCATTCTCAAGAAAGCCAAGCTAACTTTGTGAAGGAACACACGTCTCAGGTTTTACCTTCACAGCAGTCACATAGTACCTCCTTCAGCCACTCCAGGGCAAAAACAGGCAGCACACGGTTTTCACGCTGTGCATCTGACTTTGCTTTCCTTTTTACGTAATATACTGTGGCGCTGTTTCCGCATCAGCATATAAGAATTTCATCTTTGATCGTGAGCATGTTGGGGGTGGGGATCCGTGGGGTATTCTGTCCTATCAGGTTATTCATTCTGTTGATGGATATTTATATTGTTTCTAATCCTTTGCAGTTACAACCAGCAACACAATAATCTACATCTCTCAGAAGTAGCATTCTTAGGTCAAAGAGTATGATTTATAATTGTAACAAGCGTTGCTGGCTTATCCTCCAAGAGCTGCATACATGGACAAGCACACAGTAATCCAGCAGATTGAGAGCTGCTTTCTCAACTTTAGCTCTTTCATAACTATTTTGGCTAATCCCAGTAGAATACCAGGATATAATTGCAGTGATCGTGTTTTTTTTTTTTTTTTTTTTTTTTGTCTTCTTCTGTTAATGGGAACTGAGCATTTTACATTAAGCATGGTGCTGGGTTTGGGGTTGAGATAGAGTTATGTTGTCATGGTAAAGAAATATCCTTGGAGACTTTTAAACAAATACATTCGGAGCTATGCTTCATTGCTTTCTCAGCTTTACCCTGAATCTTCTCAACGATATCTGTAAAAAAATTTAAACCATAAGGACCCAGGGCTTCTGATTAACTGCAGTGATTTCACCAGTGGTCCTCGTGGAATAACACAACACAGAGAGGTAGAGTTGGAACGCTGGGTTCTCATTCTGCACTATCATCAGCAACCTCACTGTGGGCAGTTCAGGTTCTTCCTGCGAGAGTGAAGGAGAGAGAGGTGGCCTCCGCAGCTTTGACTGACACTTGCCTAGTGCTCGGTGTGATAGATGAAAATAATACTTGTTCCCTAAATGTACCCAAAATATTTATCCTGACAGCTACAACAAATATCTTCACACGTTGTGTAGGAAGTTTAATAACTTTTGCAAGCAATTAAAACAATGACAAATCCTAATTTCGGTGAAAGAATGTGGGATAAAGGAGCGTTAGCAGCGGGGGACCCCTGAAGGTTATGCCTGTATTTTATTTCTGTTCCAGTGTTGCCACTGGCCAGCCTGGAGGCAAAGCGTACTCCTTTGAGCACTGAGATGAAAGCCTTCTGGGAAGAGAGAGGGAGGCATGAGATCAGCCAGCAGGCACAATCTGGTATCTTACTCAGCTCCCACCACTTCCCACATTCCTTCTGGGGTCTGAGTATCCCCAAGGATCCCAGAGATGCTGGTGGAAATTTGTGAAGGGACAGACCTGCATTTTCATCCACGATTTATTTTGTTTTTGCTTACTAATACATGTTTGGCACATGTGCCAGAATTTTATGTGAGTCTTGCTGTCTTCAGTACCAGGATGTGAGATGTGGGGAGTGGCTGGCACTCAGCTGTCTGAAGCACTGAGTCATACTGAGCCCAGGCATACTTCAGCCCCAGCATTCCCAAGTCCAAGTATCCCTCAGCACCAGGATTCATCAATCTAGCTTGCCCGAACGCCAGCATCCCTGAGTCCCGGAATTTCTGAGTTCAAGCACCCCTGAGTCCCAGCATCTCTGAGTTCAGGCAATCCTGAGTCCAAGCATCCGAGTTCCAATACCCCTGAACCCCGGCATTACTGAATCCAAATATTCTTGAAACTCAGCATCCCTCAGCCATAGTCCTACTGAGTTTTGGCACCTGTGAGCCCCAGAATCCCTGAGTCCAAGCATTCCTGAGCCCCAGAATTCCATTCAAGCATCCCTAAGACCAGCATCACTAAATCCCAGTATCCTGGAATCCAAGCACCCCTGAGTCCCAGCATCCCTGAATTAAAGCATCCTTGAGTGAAAATATCCCTGTGTCCAAACATCCCCTGACCCCTGCATCCCTGAACCCCTGCATTCCTGAGCTTCAGCATCTCTAAGCCCCAGCATCTCTTAGTGCCAGCATCTCTTAGCCTCAGTATCTGAGTTCAAGTATCCCTGAGTGCCAGCATTCCTCAGCTCCTGCATCCCTGAACTCCTGCATTCCTGAACCCCAGCACCCCTAAACTCCAGCATCCTCAGTCCCAGCACCTCTGAACCCAAGAATCTGGCAGTTTTTCCTTTCAGGATTCGGATTCAGGGTCTGGAGCAGGTGCAGCAATGGCAGAGCCTGGTCACATGCCTGCACCCCAATCACAAGGAAGACGGGAATGGGAATAGGCGTGTTTTAAGTTTCTGTGGTGGAAGGCGGGCCATGCCTTGGAAGAAAAGAATCGCCTGCAGAGTGAGAGGCAGTTGAGGCTGCTCATGTCCTTGTTCTCAGTAGTGAGAAGGACCAGATCACGCTTTCAAGGTCTGGGTATGAAGCACTTCCAATAGATGAAACAAGACACTGTTAGCAATGACACTTTGAAGGCCCCCAGCCTGCCTCTACGAAGTCCCTTCTGAGCCAGGGTGCAGAACTGTGCTGGCCTCAATAGCACAATAGCGAATCCAGGCTGCCCTGCAGGACTGTGCAGGAGTATTTACCCAGTGCCTGTACCCCCATTGTATCTTGGGAACAACTAACTTGTTTTTGATTTTACAGGCTCTTGGACAGAAGGGACTGGCCTTTTCTCAGATGAGACTTTAGACTTTTGAGTTAATGCTAGAATGAATGAATGAAGACTTCAGGGGACTCTTGGGAAGGCATGATTGTATTTTGAAATGTGAGGACATGAGATTTGGGAGGGGCCAGGGACAGAATGATATGGTTTGTTATCTCTGTCCCCACCCAAATCTAATGTTGAATTGTAATCCTTAATGTTGCAGGCAACCTGGAGGGAGGTGACTGAATCATAGGAGTGGAGTTCTTATGAATGATTCAGCAGCATCTCCCACTGCTACTGTAAGTGATTGAGTGCTCATGAGACCTGATTGTTCCAAAGTGTGTTGCACTTCTCCACTCTCTTTCCTCCTGCCCCAGCCATGTGAAGTCCTGGCTCCCCTTTTGCCTTCCGCCATGTTACTAAGTTTCCTGAGGCCTCTCCAGAAGTGGAGTAGATGTCAGTATCATGCTTCCTGTACAGCCTGTGGAACTGTGAGCCAATTAAAACTCTTTGTTCTATAAATTACCAGTCTCAGGAATTTCTTTATAGCAATGTAAATATGACCTAATACATTTACTACAAATCCAAATGCAAACAGCAAAATCTCCTTTAATTCTGCCAAGGAACAATTACTGCTTTCATTTGTTTAGGTTCTATTCAGCCCTTGACCCATGTGGATATTTAACATTTACCTAATTATAACTAAGCGTAATGTAATATTCTAGTTTAATTCACTTGAATTAGTTGCTATAAGTACATTATTTTTATATTGCTTCATGGTTTTCATAATGTAGTATCCACATCCAACTTAAGAACACTTTGATGGTATTGGGAAATAGAAAAAGCTATTGAATCAGCCAGCATCCAATCAGGAGACAGAAAACATATTGCTTTTTTTCTTTAGAAAAAATTAAAGATTATTGGCCTGGTACTTTAGATTTTTTAAAAGGCCGAAAGAAGGCACCCAGGTATCACAGTCAGGGAGGGAAGGAGGGAAGTCACTCTAGGCCTGTAGAAGGACTGCTGTGGGGCTGGACCCCAGAGTCTGAGGCGGATGCACTACGCAATGGGTGTCAGTGACTGTGGTTGGGTGCAGGAAGAAGCTGGATAGAGCAGCAGACAAATGCCAAATGGAGTCAGATGGGGCAGCTGCTGGCAGAGTAAAGAAGCATTGCTGGAAGGCACTCAGGGAACAGGAGGAAGGGGCCATCTTCCTCTGCCTGGCAGAGCCTTCCAGGGAGCCAGTGGCAAAGTGAGTGCGTCTGCAGTCCCAGCATATCACTGCAGATCCAGAGAGAGATGACAGCCTGAAAACCAGGACAGCCATCCAAGGATAACTAGGGCTCCCTGCCACTGCGTCAATAGTAGAAGTCAGTCTCTCCAGGAGGAGATTCTTATGCCATCCTCAACCAACTGAACAACGAGGCCACTCTTTCCTACGCAGGGCTTGTTTTGCCCTTGCAGACCGTTTAATCAAAATGGCCTCTTCCACCTCAGTCATTTGTGCCTGCAGCAAATATCTTACTAGCCTAATGTACACATCGTAATTAATTAATATCACCTTTCATTTAAACTGCATTTCACATTCTCATTTTATTTCCACACATGTTCAAGACAAAACAACATATCATGACCTATTATCAACTCTAGTCTGTATCATGCACTATCCCTGGTCACACCAGGAAAACTGACTTACTATTTCCATCCAAATGTTGGAATTTTGAAACATACCAATCTGTTGATGTTCAGCTATGTTCAGGGCACTAACTAGAATTCAATTAACTAAGTATCTATTAAGCCCTTACTATGTGCACAGAGATCTCTGTCTGAGCTTCATTTGCAAGCAGATTCATTTGACGAAGGTGAGAAGTGGACATGGAAACTACTCTAGTGTGAATAAAGAGGAAATAAACTTGTATTTGAATAAATAAATGGTGTCTACATAAATCTGTGGCCTTAGTGAAAAAGCTCTCCACATTCTCATCCAATCAGATCAATCCATTCTGCCTCTCCACTTATCAATCTTATTCATCTATAAAGGTCCAGTAAAAATGTTACTATATCCTGTGAACAGTCTAGTTTTGAATTCACAGACCTTGTAAAATCTTAGCATCTGAAGGATACATAGAGGTCTGGCTTCGCCCTTAGTGTTACTGCTGAGAAAATGGGTACAATTGACAGACATCCCCAGGATGGCCAGAGGCAAGGCCAGGAGGAGCCCAGGCACCATTCCTCCTGGGTACCACTCCTTTGGGGCTTGCGCTCTCTGTATCTTTGTTGTACGTTTACCCATTGATCCCCTGCTGAGATTATAAGTTCTATGTGCCAGAAATTGCCACTTGAGACTTTCGTTCCACCTACATGCCTTTACATGGAGTAGGGCCTCAGTAAACATTTTGCACAGCTTTATTGAAGTGTAATTGGTGTATGGTAAACTGCACATACTCAAAGTGCACCTTCGATGGGTTTTGATGTATATTTACGCACTTATGACATCACCTCCACAATTAAGACGATGAACATCTCCATCAGTAAACATTTTTTGTTTGCGGAAGAGACGGCCCACTCATGACAATGGTGAAATGGTACAAGAAGCCAGATGTGGCATCTTTAGGGAGATCCGAGGGCTCCGGGCTCATGAAAGTTACAGCATTTTGTTTTCTCACAGTTCTCAGTACACATTTTCAAGTGTCCTTTCTCTGCTTTTGTCATTCCCTCAGTAGGATGGGTGCCTTCCAGTCTGAAACACCGTCTTAGTCGCCATGGTCCAAAACCCTCAAGTGAAGCACAGCAGTTTCACATCACACACCAATCAAGCCACGTGTTAGTTAGAACAAGATGTTGCTGTGAGGACCACCCTGCTTTTCAGGGCCCCTGTTAATTTTTCTAGGTCTAGCTTCAGAGCTGACCCTCTGAGAATTTCCTCCACGATGGTCTGACGCCTTCTTTCTTCCCCTCCCCTGCAGCAGCTGCCAACGGTACTGTTCACCTGGCAAAACATTGAACTTCATTCTTTGTCAGCCTAAATCCTTTCATTATCGTTACAGATCCTCTCCTGGCCTGCTCTTCCAGGGCAGGAACCATTGTTGTAGAAAGAGCATAGGTGACCTCAGAATGCATATGTGTAAGTTCTAACCCCAGTACCCCAGAAAGTGGCCTCATTTTGAAGCAGGGTCCTTGCAGATAGAACAAGTTACAACGAGATCATACTGGAGTGGAGGATTCCGTTCCAATGTAAGTGGCTTCTTTTAAATGGTTCGTAACATTTTATTTGTAAATCAAGTGAAACCCATCTTTTCCCACATCAGACTGAGGCAGAATAGGGAATTCGGGTAACCAAGGGTTAAGGCATAGCAAAACAACAGCAGGTATAGCCAATTCTAGGCAAGACTGGGCAGGCCACATCCTCACTCCTGTGATAACAAGACAGAACTTTCCACTTTAGTTTCTGATTAGCCGTAGGGCCAGTCTTCACTCCAGCCTCTGATTGGTCACGGACCAATCCTTCACAGGGTATAGCCAACTGGAGGCCTCTAAAAGGCACCTAGAGGTGTTACCAAATTCTTTCCTTAATAAAAACCCTAGAGAACACTGTGACTGGGGGCTTTGAGCTGCTTGCTCCAGCTTGCTCCCACTCCGTGGAGCGTACGTTTGCTTTACATCCGTGCTTTCGTTGCTTCTTTCTTCTCTCGTTTCTTTGTTCTTTTGTTGCTTTGTTTGTGCAGTTTGTTCAATTCTTTGTTCAATGTCACAAGGGTATCACGATAAAGGGGCTGGATTGCCCTGAGGTACGAGAACCGCTGAGAGCCTTCAACAGGGCATGATGGAATCCCGCTTCTGTTTCATGAAGCTCATGCTAATCACAGCTAGAGGAAGTTACCAGGAATGGGCTAAGACTGGGTCAGGAGACCATTGCAGCAGCCCAGGGAAAAGATGATGACAGACGGAACCGAGGCAGAGGCAGTGTGTATGGATGAAGAAGATGATTCCAGAGAGACTGGAGGGAAGAATAAAAAGATTCAATGGTGAGTCCATGGTGGAGCATGAGGAAAGTCAAAGGTGGGGCACAAAGGGGATGTCTGGGCTTGGGGCTTGAATAACTAGATGAGGGAGACACCATCCAGTAAGTCAGGAAAAGAGGTATGGGAAATGTGCCTAATCATGCCTTTTTCCACCCACTCCTTGAACGTTTAGCTCCAGATGGTTCTCCAAAATGTTCTTCCTTTCATCTCGTCAAGTCTTCACAGCCCTCCTGCCTGTGCTGGGAATACCCTTTCCCACGCTTACAGTTCTCACTTCTCCTGGAGAAGTCAGCACAGACATAGTTTCCTTGTGGTAGGCTTTCATCTTTCACATACAAGTGCACACACTCTCACACACACTCGCATATGCACTCACACATACATTTCCTTTGGGTGTGCCCAGTACCCTGTACTCAGGTACAGAGCCATTTCCCGATGTCCATAATTGTCTATTTGTCTGTGTCCACGTGAAAGCACAAGCAATGTTTTATGTATCTTTAATACTCAGTTCCTAGCATGAGCTGTGACATAAAGGGCTCCAATAAATATTAATTAAAATAATAACGAATGAACAATAGATAGGGTAGAAGAACATCTCAGAAATACACCCTATCTTGGGTCATGTTATCTCAGGAGATTGCTATATAAGTTGAAAGTTGATTGGAAATAAGAAGAAGACATAGATGATTTAGTGTCCACACCTGCATGATTCTCTGTGTCAGCTAATGCAATGGTCAGCCCTGATGTGCACCCTGGCAAGGAGCCAGTGGTGATGGGGAACTGAATGAAAGCTTTCAGTCCAGGTAACTCTGATCCTTTTGTTTTCCTCTTCAATCTCTAAGAAAGCTCTTATTTTCATTCAGTTGTTTGTATTTCATGCCCAGGGCCCAAATTCATTTGTTCAGTTCTGCTATAATTATTGCAGAAGGAAAAAGCACACATATTCAGAGACAGACAAGAGTACATTGTTCCACTGAGGATCACATTTTGGCTTTAAAATCTCCAATAACAATAACACCGATGCAGTATTGTGTTGTCTACAAAGAACAGCTGAGTTTGGGAGACTGAACATTTATAATCATTGTCAAAAGATGGCCAAGAGTGGCTCCCGAGTGTGCCGGGGAGACCTGCTGCACTGAGTCCTGCGCAAGCCAGTGAGTCCCTCAGCATCCAGGACAGGGCCCCACATTCCATCCACAGAGGCTCCTCTGGGCTATGGTGCAAAGGGACTGCTTTAGCTTTCTTTCTCTATGTTCACTCATACTCACAGAAAATAAAACAAAATATTATTTTTAAAAAGCTGAAAGTATTTTTTAAAAGGGTTTATGTTTTAGTCACCTGCCTTAAATACCATTTTCCCTGAACTATCTTAAGGCTTACACAAAAATGGATTAATAGGGAGAAAACTGCCCCTGCAATATTGCCTGCCAGCAAGTGATGGGATGGGGAACCATCCCCTGATGCATTACCCATTGAATGCATTCCTCCAAGAAACAGCAGGCCCCAATCATGTAATGGGTAAATTATTTCAAATCATTGAAGAACAGAGAACTCTTCCCCTTTTCAAACTGTTACAGAGAATAGAAAGAGATGGGAAGTAAATATTAATTTATTTTTGGAAGCCTAATATTAATGCTAAAATAATACCAAGATTTTGAAAGCAGAAATACTATTAATTAATCTTGCTTGGTAACAAGGAGACAGAGTCCTGAATGGAATACCCAGGACTACCTTAAAAAACAACACTATATTAGTCTGCCCAGGCCGTGTCTTACCTTAATCTGCTTTTTTGTTATTGTAACAGAATACCACAGACTAGGTTATTTATCATCACACAATGGGGAGATTGGGAAGGGATAACATTGGGGGAAATACCTAATGTAGGGGATGGGGGGATGGAGGCAGCAAACCACCATGGCAAGTGCATACCTATGTAATAATCCTGCAAGATCTGCACATGTACCCCAGAAATTAAAGTATAATAAAATATATATATATAAATTTAAAAATGATTAACCTATATGATGTTAAATATGTATTAATTGAAAACACTATTTAAAGTACATACATTGCCTATTTTCAAAAAAAAAGAAAAGATATTTATTCAGCTCATGGTTCTGGAGGCTGAGAAGTCCAGGAACATGGTGCTGGCATCTGGTGTGGACCTCTTGCTATATCACATGGCAAAAGGGCAAGAGCATCACAGCTCAGGTTTCTTTTCCCCTTTATGAGGCCACCAGTCCAATTACAGGGGCCACCCAGATGACCTTATCTAATCCTAGTACCTCCCAGGCCCCACTTCCAAATACCATCAACATAGAAATCTGAGGATTAAGATTCCAACACGTGAGACTTGGGGGACACATTTAAACCACAGCAGGCTGCCAGAACAAAATACCACAGATGGAATGGCTTACACAGCAGAGATTTATTTTCCCACAATTCTGGAGGCAGACAGTGCAAGATTGAGATGCCAGCAAGGCTTCTTTCTCCTGAGGCCTCTCTGTTTTGCAAACAGTCACCTTCTCACAGTGTTTTCATACAGTCTTTCCTCTGCGCATGTGCAGCCTGGAGGTCTTTGCCTCTTCTTGTAAGGACATCAGTCCTATTGGGTCAGGGTCTCACCCTTATGGCCTCAATTAACCTTAATCATCTCCTAAAAGTCCCCATCTCCAATACAGTCACACTGTGGGTTTGAACTTCAACCTGTGATTTTTGGGGGGACACACATCATGTTTAAGTGAGATTTATTCTAAGCACAGAAATGTTGTTCAACTTTAGGAAATATATTACTATCATTTTTCGTATTAGTAAGTTAAAGCTACTCATACATTCTATTGTACCAAGTTGTATATTTAGCATACAATGGAATTTGTATTTTGCTTTTTTCATTCATGATTTTATGTATATATAAAATATATACATTTTATATCTTATACATGATATATTTATATATACATCTATTCTTGGTGTCTTTTACTGACTTACAACCTCTGACACACAGACACATGCACACTGACATATGTGCATATGTGACAGATACATACACACACACACACCCCTTTGCTCAGGAAATCAAACTCAATTTATTTGAGATTCATTTACTTTGCTTGAAGTACTAATGACTAATACAAGGAAATTAAAAATAGGCAGAGAGTACCTCTAGCAAAGCTCTCTTGTAACTAAGGGCAGCAAGATAAGATATAAATGAAACATACAGTCTCTCTCTCTCTCTATATATATATATATACACATATATACACACACATATGTACATAAGTATATATACGCACACACACATACATGTACACATATATGTACAGATAGATAAATAGAGATATCTATCTCTCTCTCTCTCTCTCTCTCTATATATATATATATATATACAATTCTAAGTGATCATTACAGTAATGACTCTCTCTCAGGTCTGTTATAATTTGATTGTTGCAGAAGGAAAAAGCACACACATCTAGAGACAGACAAGAGTGCATATTCCCCCGAGGAGCACGTTTTGTCCCCAAAGTCTCCAATAACGGTATCGGTTGTGCCACATTGCACTGTCAGAAAGTCACCGTTGTAATGATCACTTTGAATTATCTTTTTGGTCTACATTTACAGGAGTAAGATGACGATTTCAAATTATTTGAATATTTTGTGGACTTTAATATGCAGTTTGCCCCCAAATTATATTGGTATATACTATTAATAGTCACATATAAGAGTTCTAATTTCATTGCAATCCCACCAACTTTTAGTGGTATAATTTTTATTTATGCAATCTAACAGGCATAAAATGATATTTTATAGTTAAAATATAGATAACTGTGTCCCATATTTTAATTTTCACCATCTGAATTACTAGACCTTTCAATCATTTTTCTTGTATTAATTCACAATTTGTCTAAGATAACCCAGGTCCCCTTCCTTTTATTCTATCAACTTTTGTCCCTCAACACAGGATACCTGGAGCAGGATTTTACTTCTATTTGCTTTCTGCTGGAAAGCTTAGTTTGAAACTGAAGAACTTCAATCTTAAAGCATCAGCTCTTTGCCTGCTCTGTTAAGGAGACTATTCTCACCTTTAGCTTACCTTGGAAATCTCTTGTCTTTGTTGGGCTCTTTTGTTGAATTTATCTACCTAACCTATTCCTAATTCCCCCTCCCTTGGTTCCCAGGCCATAGAATCTCAGAGCTGAGGGCAGCCATAAGAGACACCCTCTCCAGACTCTCAGCCCAAGCAGCCACCCCTGTTGTGTGTCCATGGACTTACTCAACCAGCATTAGTGCAGATGACCAGGATCTCAGAGTTAAGATAGGTCAAAAATGGTTTCCTAGACATTCTCCACGCATGGAACTCCAGTCTGCTTGTGTCTCTCGGCACCCTATTTCTTGCGGACTTAGAGACCCCCATTTTAATGAGACCTATTTTATAGATAACATTTCTAAAGTATCAATGAAGCCTTCGACCACTAGACTATCATAGATATGTTCGATCTTCCCTAAAAGTGGCTGTCTCTAGACCACTGTAATCATCTGTAATAAATAAATGTAATGGGATCATCTGTTGGATAGAGAAAAATTCTATTGTGAAGACGAACTATTAATGCAGAAATCCACATGCTTCTAAAACCCAGCACTGGCTTACGCAAAAGCATTGTCTCTATGTGAACACCTTTAAAAGTAGAAAAGAATCAGCCAGTACCTCTCAAATAGATTAATGTATACTAATACCCATTCCTTCAGAATTTATGATACTGACTCTGTTATATGGGAAAATATTACTATCCCATAAGATACCGAAATGGGCACCTACAGTTATATCAAACACATTTGAAATAAACTGCTCCGTGGCCCATCAAGGCTGCACGGGTCAATGCTGACTGTGGGTGAGGCTGCACCAGCTTTCCTTCCAATGGTCAAATACATCACAGATGTCAAGGGAGAAGCAGGAACTCAGGGAAAGAAGACCTGGTCCAGACAGCGCCCATGCGCTACAGACTTTTTCATCACATCCTGCACAACTCATGCCCTTGTCTCATCTTAATGACCTATGATGACACCTGGGCCACATCCCACAACCACAAAACACTCCTGACTCAGAAGCTGATGGCCAGTGTTTACACAAGTGGGAAGAAAGGCTTTGTGTTGAAAAATCACAGAAGGAAGCAATCTCCTTGGAGGCTCATGCCTTGCCTTAACAGGGAGAGTGTTGTTCGTCTACATTTTCTTGATCAGCCTAGGATCTGCTAATGTTTTTTGAATACCTAACATGTACCAGCTCAAAGGAAAGACTTCTAGCTTCAGAGAGAAAGATCAGAAGGAATTCAGAGGTTTTCTGCGAAAACAGGATTCTCAGGGTCCTCACCTTTTCCACTTCATACAACTTCAGACGCAGGCACATATGCACACACGCACAGACACATGCACACATCTTTGCTCAGAAAAATCAAACTCAGTTTATTTGAGATTCATCTACTTTGCTTGAGGTACTAATGACCAACGCAAGGAACTCAGAATCGGCAGACAGCACCTCTAGCAAAGCCCTCTAGTAATTAAAGGGCGGCAAGCTAAGACATACATGAAACAGTCACGGTCTAAATATCTAACCATTCTCTGTATGAAGAACACTGACCACATGTTAAAACTGTTCCTGTCCATTTCTGTTCTTCTTGGTTATTCAAATGATTTTGGCTTTAAGACTTTTTTAAGTGACTTAACAACTTATCAGCTTATTTTCCTGAAGCTAAGATGCTCGGCTTACAAATACAATTTTAAGAAGAGCAGTAATTGAATAATTGAATAGACTATTCCCTTCTGTTTTATATGAATTGTAACAGTTTTTGCTATTGAATAGTAGATTCAATAGTAAAAATTAAAAATTCAATATTCAAAAATTATATTTCAATATTCAAAACTATTGATAGTCTTTAATCATTTTGAATATTCAAATACAATTTTCTTCCGTTAATTGACTATATAAAGTGTTTTCTCTTTTCCAAAATAATAACCTGGTATTCCATAATTGTTTCCCTTCCGTGATGCTTTCTGCAGAAGATGTCAGATAATGGCCAAATTCTTACCAACGTTGCGTAGGAATCTATTACCTGTGGATTGCTCTGCCATTAGCGATCATTGTGAGTTTTTAAAAAATTAACTAGAGATCTCTTTTATCTCTTTCTCTCTCTAAAAAAAAGAAAAAAGAAAAAAATTAACTAGAGGTGGGATCTTGCTATGTTGCCCAAGCTAGTCTGGAACTCTTGGCTGAAGCAATCTTCCGGCCTTGGTCTTCCAAACCACTGAGATTAGAGGCAGAAGGCACTGCTCCAGCCATCATCACTGTGGTTTTATTTTGCACTTTTATAAAGGTCCATCTATGAGTTCTCTGCATCACAGAACCACTAGTCAATGGTTTCTTCCCCCTCTTTAAAATAATACTGATTGTATTATTGTATCAACTGAAATATTGTATCAACTGAAAATGTCTTCAACTATAAAAGGCACTAAAATGTATTTTTCTGTCCACATACTGACTCAGTCTCAAGTTACAATTGTTTAATTTAGCAGTTGTCAACAGGTATATCAGCTCAGCCCTATGACTGGTTAAACATGGGACACAGCTCCTGTTAGTGAATTCGAGAAGCTGGCAGACTCTTTCCCACTGAAGAATTGCGCAGTATTGAGTACTGTTTTAGTAAGTGTGAATCTTCCTTCCTCGGGGCTTTCGGCATAATTGAATGCCCGCACACGGATTGCCAGTCAAGTCCTAGGATGTACCATGTTTTTATTTACATGCTCCTATTTCCACTTGTATGATCCTCAGAGCACAGAAATTCTAACTGGGCAGACTCTGGAGGAGGGAAGGAGGGCAGGAACGTTTACTGTGGAGCTGCTGTGAAGGTGCCATGGCACATATGTTGTTTCCACTAATTTCATCCTCATCACAATGCTGTGAGCCAGCTTCTCCTCGTTTGTGTAAGAGGACGCTGAGGTTCACAGAAGTCAAAAAATGGGCCCAAGGCAGAGCCAGAATGCAAACACAGGCCCGAATCCCTGGCCCAAGCCTTCTACTTCCACCAGAGCCAGGAGCTGTGAGTGAGGCGAGGTGCAGAGATTGGCACCTGCTCTCAGTGTCTGATACAAAGGAGAAGTTGACAGATCACCTCACTCCCCAGCGCCTCCTTCAGTGACGGGTCTCCAGTCCCCAGTTACCTCTATGTGAATCAATGCAATTCCAAGAAAGAAGTTACAGTTCATCTTTAGAATGACTTCCTCAACTGTAAAGTGATGATAATACAGCAATAGGATTATGCAAATCATGATAACCCGGCTGATATCTCTCTGGAGCTCTCGGGGTGCAGGGCATTGTACCGCTTGCTCTGCACAGGCTACCACCAAACCTTATAACAATAATGACAAGGAAACAAAGACTCAGAGGTGTACAGGACACTGGTGAGTAAATGGCAAAGCCTGGTATATGAGTTTCCTATTGCCATGCAAGCCACCTCACCCCGCGAGAGTGAGAACAGCAGACGTGTTCGCTCACAGCGTTCGCCAGCCAAGAATCTGGGAGTAGCTTGGCAGGTGGTCCTAGCTCAGGGTCTCTTATGAGGCTCCTGACTCCTGGCTTAGGGTCGGCTCCTTCACATGGCTGAGGCTGACGGCAGGTCTCAAACTATTGGCTTCCAACTTCCCTATCTACGGGGATGCCTCACGGCCTGGCTGCTGGCTTCCCTACCACACCTGGCAAGGAACCCTGCCCTATATTGGATCTGACATCCACCATCTATGCCTTATTCTCGTCATTAAAAGCCAGTAAGCAAGTCTGAGTCACACTCCAGGGAGGTGGTGGTCCACCAGGTGTGAGTTCCAGGATGCAGGGACGACTGCAGCCCCCAAAGGCTTTCCGTCACACCTGGCAACTATCATCCTGTGATAAAATATTCCAGTCATTCCCAAAAAGCATCCTTCCTGCCGATGAGAGAAGGTTTCATGTGTCTAACTGCTTGCAAAGTTATTGACTTACTTTTTCTCTTCAAAGATATCAACTTTTTCATCAAGAAACTGAATTTTAGATAAATAAGGATATAAGTACAGAGCCCTCTGGGTCTAAATTTTGCCTGAAAAGTTTTGAAAAATAGATGAGCCCCAGGAATTTCGAACCCCTTTGGTCTCACTCTAGCACAGCACTAGAAAAACTGCAGACAGGTTCTGTCTTGTCAGAATTGCTAGACAGTCAAAGGTTTGCACATTTCCTCTTGAAAAAGTGGCCGATGCGGACGCTTTGCAGCAGCAGCAGTTCTCTCCAAACCATCATCTGAGCAAATCTGCGTTTTCTCCGGGCTCCGGCTTCCCGCTGCTGTCCACCAAAGGAAAACCCACGCTGCCCAGTGAATCCTTGTGTTGGGAGCTCTGGGTCCTGCGCTTCCCTTTGCCTAAAAGCTGGTGGCACGGGAGGCCTCCTCACCTTTCTAGAGTGTTTTCTGAGTGCAGAGGAAATGAGCGAGGCAAAGGTTTGGGAGGGTTCACGCCTGTCCTTTCTCATGCTCTCACTCCCTTTCATTATTGTGCATGTAGGCTCCATCTTCTTCCAAAATTGCTGTCATGGGGGTTCTGTTCCATTCTTTTTATTTTGACAACCACAACATTATCTAACAATCCTTTGTGCTTGTCTCAAAATACTCATTTTTTGTAGGGGTAATATGGGAAGGGGGCAGGGAAGTGCTGGGTAGGGTCCCTGGTGAGGGTTCCACCCTCAGGCCTGTGCCCATGGACCTAGGTGAAGACAGGCACTCCTGTTTTTATGCCCCAATGTTGCATTTTTCAAGACTACCCTGGCCTGCCACACCCCATCCTGTGCCTATAAAAGCCCTGAGACCCTACTGGGCACACACGCAGTGGCTGGATTTCTAGAGAAAAATACCAGCAGAAGAACACACACACACGCCGAGAGGCCATCGACAGTGGGACAACGTGGACACTGAGGGAAATTCGGCAGGAGCCAGTCAGAGGAGAGCCTGGCCTCTGAGTGGCCTGACTCCAGGGGAAGACCACCTTCCCACTCCATCTCCCTTCTGGCTCCCCATGCATCTGCTGAGAGCTACCTCCACTCAATAAAGCCTTGCACTCATTCTCCAAGCCCACGTGTGATCTGATTTTTCCGGTGCACTAGGGCAAGAACCCAGGATACAGAAATCCCTCTGTCCTTGCAATAAGGCAGAGGGTCTAGTGAGCTGATGAACACCTGCCACCTGCAGTTGGCTAAGTTGATAGAGAACCCTGTAACACATGCCCACTGGGGCTTCGGGAGCTGTGAACACTAGATGCTACCGTGGGGTCTCCCATGCTTCCCACGACCTGTGGTCTGCATCCTACCCCTAGGGCTTTGAGCTTCAGGGCACCGAAAAAGCAAGCCACACCCCTGCCACACGCCCTGTGCGGGGTTGTAAGGGAACTGATCCTGTTTCAGGAGGAGAGAATGACTAGCTCCCAACCACCCAAACAGCCAAGGCCCGTTTCCCTCTGAAAGGGGCCCTGAGACAGCTGATGACTTCTGTTGCTATAAAGGCCTTGGAGACTGGGTACTGTGTGGTGTGCCTACAGCCTGGATGACGTGGCAAGATCCTCTCTCTCTCTAAAAAAGACGGGGAGTGCTTTGGCAGGGATGGAAAATTCTGAATGGCTCTGCCTTGATGTCGTATGCTGTCATTGTAGTGAAACTGGCCTAGGGTGTCACTGAAACAGAAAACTGTCCTGTCTGGGACTTGAGAAGACTTTTGCTGCCTTTAACACCAGGAAATAAGGAAGAAGGAGAAATAAGGGAGGAGCGCCAGGCACCGAGGGCCGAGAGCCTGCAGGACATGCACGGCCACGTTCTGGTCACGCTGCCTGCATCCCGCACACCATCCCGTGCTCTGCACGTTTGAGGAGGGCTGCTTTCTTCAGGCCTGTGGACATCTTTCCTAGAGGGTGAGGGCTAGGCCTACCAGCCCTGTCTTTCAGACGTGGACGTGGAAGGCTCTCATGCCTGTGCCTTCCATGGCATGAAAACTGCCAGTGCCTCCCGGGACAGGAATGACTGGTGAAACAGCAGACGCCAGCCCCTCTGCAGAGGCCTCGCCCCACACCTCCTTCTGAACCCCACCCTACCCCACCCTGCCCCATGCTGCCCCCGGCCCTGAACCCCGCTCTGCCCCACTCCTCCTTCTGAACCCGACCCCGCCCTGCACCCGCGCTGCTGGCTCCAGGGCAGGCCTGACCGTCATGGGCACCTACAGCCTAACCCGCCAGTGCTGCAGTATAGTAGACCAGGCGAAGCAGCCGCAGGGGAGCCACGCCCCAGCCCAGAGCACTGGCAGAGAGAGTGCTCTCCCTTCAGAGGACGAAGCACTGTTGCGTGGGCTGTGCGTTTCTAAAAGCCCACCCCAGATTCACTCCCCTGAACCTTGCCCTAGAGAGCTCCCCAGTCTGCGGCGCCAGGCTCCGGGGGACGCGAGATTTTGTTACTCGGTGCTAAGCTTCTGGGCGCTGTCTTTACTTTTTCTTTTACAGTGGTCTATGGGTATTCCCATAACATCCCTTTCTTAAAATTAATTCAAATAAAGATAATTAATAAACTGTGTAGCTCAACGTGGTTAAATGCGTATGGCATTGTAGAGGTTTTCTTTGACGTCACAGACAAATGCTGCTTCTCTTCCAAATCGTTTCCATTTCTGCTCCAGGCCATTCTTCACCCCGTCCCCTCCCAGCCCCAGACCTGCTCCTCGCCCGAGTCCCAGCATCTGATCACCCTGTGGAGCACATCTGCCTGGGATGAAGCTGACACGGGAGGGTCATGGATCAGCCCGCATGTCCTCTCCTGCTGATACAGCCCCGTGTGGGCCTCCCAGGGGTGTGAGCCACAATTTAGCCTGAGTTCATTTTGTATCCGCTGTAACCTAAAGCGTTTCAACCCATGAGTCAGAAAGAAGAAGCTTCAATAATCCACACAACCCAACCTTGTAGGAGACTTGCATCTGGAATCTCATTGATAGAGATGAAAGGTTGGCCCAACCATGGAGAGCGGTCTCACATTGCCCCCCATCGGCTCCTGGGATGTCCGGAACCACCTCATGTCCCCATAGGCTCCCAGGGCATCCTGAACTGCACTCACCCCTTCACCCTGTCTGAGGCCGGCCCGTCTTCCCACAGCATCCTGGCTCATGAAGGACGGTGGTCCCCTGCCCCCGAGGAGGGAGTCAGATCCTTGCAGCCACTGGAAGCCCACCCAGCAGCTCACCTGGACTCCGCCCCAGTCCTGTCCCTGGCCCACATCTCAGCTGGGATTTCCCCTTCCTGCTTCCGAGGCTAGGAGGACCCTGGAGAGGACTCTCACCCCCATACTGCTGCCTGTTCTGTGCCTGTTTTCCTCTTTCCAAGCCCTCCACGGTCCCTGCCCTCTCGAAGGGCATACTCCGGTGAGCAAAATGGACATTGAATAGCCAACATTCTCTTCTAAAGCACCAGCTGGCCCAGCAATACTCCCCAATCCCCCTGAGGTGGCCACTGCAGGTGGCCATCACGTCCCGATGAGGAGAATTTTAACCAGGACATCAGACGGCTCCCAGTGGCCTGAACCGCTGTCTGGTCCTCTCTCCTCCCGCACTCATGATGATCTGGACTGACTTCCTCACTTGCCTGCCCCAAATCAGAAGTGACTGCCCTGCTGGGCAGAGAGCTGTGATTTTCATTTTCTTGGGCAGTGACAGATGATGTTGCAGTTTCTGAGAAAATTAAGTCATCATCTCCCTGGCGCCGCTGACATCATCAAACCGTCCAGGCGGGAGAGCCATGGGCCCTCAATTTATTATCGGAAATAATGGGGAAAAGGCCAGCAATTATGTGTTGACGGTGGGCCCTGCTGCTGTGAAGGGGTGGAGAGCTGTTATTCCTGCCCTTGGGTCATATCAAGATTTGGAACCAGAGCCCAATTTGAAATAACATAAACTAAAAGAATTGATTAGACCGGGTGTCATTTGGGGTGCATCTCTCTGAACTGCCCCTAAATCCCTGCAGGTTATGATCTAATGCATGGTGACTGCGCCCATTTCCAGGGGCCTTGCAGGGTGACACGGAGCAGGAGATGGATGCTCCAAGCCTTGTCTGGACTTGCCCTCCCCTGAGAGACGCCTCTTATTTCCCTGTTCTTTCGACACTGCACATCATGAGGCCCCTGTCGCCAGCACAGGTAGAAGCCCTCGATAATGAAGGTGACTGATCACAGCCAGAGGTGCCCACTAAACACCCAGAGGCATGTCACAGAGGAGATGAAGCCTGAGTCTGTGAGGCGACAGGAGAGGCGGGTTTCCGGGTACCAGCTCCAGAGACCTGGGCAGGGCCAGCAGAACCAGGTAACGCAGACACTAGCAGCATCCAGGGCCAGGGTCCCGGGGGTCTGGCAGGGCCTGGGGCTGCTCCAGCTCGAAGGCAGCCAGGGCAGGGCCCAGGAAAAAGGAACAAGCGGTGCCCCGGGTCACTACTCACCTTGCCCACACGCCCGCAGGGGCCAGGAGTTTGTGCACATTTCCCTGATGTCCAGCTGCAGACACAAAGTTAAGTCCATGGGCTCCTCTGACACCCTGAGCTGCTCAGACGAAGGGAGGATTTGTGTGTGGGTGGAGCAGGCCCTTGCCAGCCTGACGCCTTGCCTCGAGTGTTTTTCCCTCTCAAGGCTGTCTCAGGGCACTCTGTGTGCTCTGTGTGTGGGGCCTGGTCTGGCACCCAGGCATCCAGGACGCCAGACCACACGGGGGACACGAGGAACCCACATGGGGCCTCTCAAAGGGTCCTCCGCGTTCTCCTCCCTGCCGGGCTCCAGCACCTCTGGCAGTCAGGGGCTGGTGCCTCTCCATAAGAACCCCAGAACACGTCTAGGCTTCTCTGGGTCCCTACCCAGACTTTCCTATTCACTTACTTATTTAAGGGACACTGAACCCACTGTGGCGCCAGTCCCCATCCACAGCCCTCGGGATGCAGTGGCATGCTGATCGGGCTCCTTACCCTGGTGGGTCTTCCATCTGGTCCTGGGGGGTCAGACACAAACAAGACAACACAAAAATGCAAACATCAGTGACTTAGAGTGACTTAACAGTAAAGTCAACGCGGTGGGGAGTAAGAGAACGGGGCGTTACTGTAGGGGTGCATGTGGTAGGAGACACTCACTTTGTATTGATTTCAGGGGCAAAGCACACTTATTTATACGCATACTGTGTTTATTGCATATATACCAATTTATAAGACATAGATATCTATTTCTTTCCATTTGTTTAAGCAGGAAATAATAAGCACAAGAAATGGCAAATCACTCCCAGAAAAAGGTAAGTAAATACTAAGGAGAGGAGACAGCCCAGCCCTGGCTGTCACATGAAATGACCAGGTAAGAGCAGATACATGGCGTGCCCCAAGTGGTGACTTCACCCAAGTGTCCCAAAGAGGAAAGCCAGCATCGCTTCCCAGGTGACAACATTAGATATCCCTGTAAATTTCCCCTAAATGCTGAGATAGCGAAACAACAGGTTAGTGTTCAAGTCACAACAGCCACTCTTTTGAAAAGAGAAAAATTAAGCAATGCATTCTTGAGAAAATTAATACATAAATGAAGTGGAACTTGAAAAGCAACATTTGAGTATACGCAAGAAGTCAGCCAGCTGACTGGGCAACTGGGTCCCACCTGGCCCCGACCTCGAACTCACACACCAGTAACTCAGCGGGCAGAGGCAGCTTTCCTGAAATTCTGTTCATGTTCTGCAGAGTTTGGAAGGAGTTGTAAAATCATGAGATGTGTAAAAATAGAATCTAGTAGAACTAAATTCCCAGGAGGGACTCACTAATTGGATCCCCAGGTCAACGCAAAAAGGAAGAAGGACAAAGAAAGAAAGTGTTTAAATTTCTGCCGTCGCTTTTGCTGTGGGACTCAAGTGTGCTTGGCGAGCATGTTCTGCAATGTGGGCTTCATCTAGCTCTTAAGAGGGTTAGAGGATCAGAAGTGGATCCCAGACAAACCTGGAGCCTGGGGGAGCCCTGAGCAGCGTTAGCAAGCCTGCCCTCCTGTACAGGGTCAGGAAGAAAGTGGTTTCTGGTTTTGCACAGCTCCTCGGCTGTCATTCACTGTGCAGCTGTGCTGTGGTGGTACCAGCGGCGCGACTCTGTTCCCACAAGACTTCACAACAAAACAGAGGAAGGCATCAGACAGAAGGGAAGGTCTCCAGGGAGCGGGCACGGCAACCTGTCTGCAGATAGGCCCGGTATAGCCTGGGTGGACATTCACAGCGGTGCCCACAGGAGTGACGTTGGCTGCAGCAGGTGGGAGAGGGTGGCATGGTCAAGTCCAGCCCTTAGGCTTGTAAGGGAGGACAGAGGGTCCTGGGAGGGACAAGTGACATGTCTGGAAATTATACCTGGGAACTGGAAAGCCAAACTCTGTGGTTCTCGGAAATGCCCACATGGCAGTGTGGGCATGGTCACACAAGAGCACTGGTGAGCAGAGGAGTTATACTTGGCACGGGCGTCCTTCGGGGGTGTCCCAGAGTAACTGCGGAAACCAGGAGGACGCCGACAATTCGACACTCGCCTTTACAGACGGGTAAGCCAGTTCACGCTGCCGCTTCCTGCACCCCATTTTCCTTATTTGCCACATAGAATGAGCCAAACCCACTCTGTCTATTCCCCCACCTGAGGCTGGAAGTTAGATCAAGAGGTTCCACACCTGAGCCCACGCTTGCGCTGCAAAGATCTCGGTGCCTCTCTCACGGTCAGTGCCTCTCCCTCCTGTACAGACACGTGAGCCCAGCCACAGCACAGATGGACTCCACTCTTTCTGCGACCCCTGACTGCGCTGAGATGGTTGCTGCCCTCTTCCTGCCTTCCTGCCCTCCCTGCTCTCCCGATGGGGGCTCCATCCTCTCCCTTAAGCTTGTCTTCTGCTTTTCCCTCCACTGGCCTCTTAACCAAAGACAATGCTCAGCAACAGCTCAACCCCACCCTGAGCCTGGCTGGAAATGTGAGGGAAAAGAAGCCAGTGCGTGCAGGGCCCCATAGAGACCAGAAATTCCTGTTCAGGTGGGCACAGAAATTCACACTTACCATTGAGGATAGGTCCATCCAGGGGACCCCTACTGAGGGGAGCCCTGTTGAAAGAGCCAGATGTCGAAGGAAATGCAGAATGTAGACAGGTTAAATAACTTCTAGACAACAGTTTCACATAAAATCAGTGTATCTTTGTATTGACTCTTCAAATTACTTTCCACCCAGCACAGCACGGAGAAAACAGCCTGTATTTTCGAGGCAGATGGACTTGATTTAAAGTCTAGATTTGGCCACCAACTTGCTGTGAGGTGTTAGACAAGTTTCTTAACCTCCACAAACCTGCTTCCTCGGGCTCAGGAAAATGAGAGCATTAATGGTATTTGCTTCAGGCCTGTTCTGAGATCCGCAAGTTCTCTTCCGTAAGAAGCGAGCGCTGAGAGTGTTCCGGTGAACCCGTTGTCAGCACCCCCGCCACCACCAACTCTCAAGCCAGCCCTGGATCTCCTTGTCCCGGGAACAGCTCCTGCTCTGAATCTGAGCGGCTGCTTCCGAGGCTCCGACCCCTCTCTCTGCTGCCTGCCTGCCTGCTGGCCCCAGGGCCTCAAGCCGTGATTCCTCAACCCTGCTGAGACCAGCAAGCCACTGTCCCATACTGCCTTCTCACTCCCCATCAGCCAGCTCATATCTCAAGGCACTCTTACCAGAATGAAGATTCTTATGAATTTGAGTGAAATTTCTACTATGCAATCATTTTGACCTACACAATGGCAATTTTATAAGGCTCAAACGAATCATAAAAATACAACAATTTTCCAAGTAAGTGTATCCCAGAATCTTGGATTCCCAGCCTGAGAGTCCCAGAAGGTGGACTTGGATGGCATGAGACATGCAGGCAGGAGGAAGATATTGTCTTAGCCCTCAACTGCCAGGTCTGCACAGCGGGGAGCATGCAGGCTGGCCCTTGCAGGTGGGGCCAATCTCATCCTAGACGGGTGCAAAGTGAACCAGGGTTTTCTGTGTCTTGGTGACCCCAGACAGCATCAGTGTAGAGTAAAGAGAGGGCTGGACTAAAGCTTTGTGAGCTTGGGTTCCTAATCCTAATTCTGTCCCCATGATTCTAGAGGCCTCTAAATTGATCTGGTCTCTGTTTTCCTTTTTTGGAACATTGTGTTTTGCCAAGGGCATGCTGCCAGTCCGTGGTGCTCTCCCCACCGCACCTTTCTGGGAACCTCCATGCCCCATCCCCCAGAGTGCCAGGTGTCCCCTCTGCTTTGCTTCTGTGATTTGTGAAAACTCGCTTCTTAGCACCCCTTCCCGAGAAGAAAATGAACCTGCGCAGGAGGTGACGTCACCATCTGGCCCAAGCTGCTGGAGCCAGCAGATGGGAAAACAAAAAATAGAACTGAACTCCAGGGAGACCGGGGTGGACGCTGACCCTCCTGGGGCCCAGGGCCTTCAAATTGTTAATCAGCAGGTCGGAGGCAGCCTGGTTCCCGTCCTAGATCTACCGCTTACTCTCTAGGTGACCTGCAGCAAGTGACTTAACCTCTCTAAGACTCAGCTCTTCATCTGTAAAATATTCTTTATTAGGTGGTCAAGAGAAAAATGAGGAAAAAATGCACAGGAAGCAGTTGGCACAGTGGCTGTGTCCACCACAAGGGGTTGGCACATATGGTGATGGCAGTGGGTGTGCAGGGCCCAGTAGATCTCACCACCGGAGTGGACTCCTCTGGTTACAAATGATTGAGTTACCAGAAGCTCTGTGTGAAATGAATGTGAAAAATTCAGCCATTCTCAAAGCTGTTTCACCTTCTCACGTGAGCAGATGCTACCTGCATCGCTCCCCAAGCTCCTTCCTGAGCTCGTGCTGATCCGTCCACTCCAATCACTGACCTCTAAATCCTCAGGAGCTCACTGCCTGCTTCATGCCACTTAGCCCTGGAGGTGATCGTTTTCTCTTTCTGCCACATGCTTTGGGGCATATGGGGAAGAAAAAGTTATGATCTTTCTATTTAGGAGCTCATCTAGGAAGAGAGTACAGGCCACACAAGAGGTGTCTGATGTGTATTCATGTCATTGAAAAGGAAGAATCCTATTAATAGGAAAAGTTGTCCCCTGTCACCTGCCCCCCACAAATATTCATTCAGGTTTTGATGTGTAAAGAAGGGTGCACCAGATCCTGAAGGCTTTAGCATTCCACCCTACAAAATACTTGAGAAGGGTTCCTTAAGATGTGTACATAAATCCATGTTTCTTAACATTGTTGGAGTCACAGACCTCTCTGAGAATTTAATGAAAGCTATAGGTCCTCTACCTAGAGAAACGTGCGTGCGCGCATGCACACACACACACAGACACACACACACAGACACACACACACACAGACACATACACACACACAGACACACACACACACATATATACACACAGACACACACACACAGACACATACACACACACACACACACACACACACACACACACTCAGGAGTTTTTTGGATGCCATGAACATTCCTCTCTCAATAAAAGGAACAACTTCAGAGGCAGACAGACCCGAGCTTAAATTCTAACACAGCCTTTTTTTCAACAGCTGCAACTCTGCAAGCTATACTTACTTTTGCTGGATCTGTTTCCTCATTTTTAATATAGAGATAATACCTGCTTATAGGGCTCTGGTAAAGATAAAATAATCTCTGTAAAGCACCCAGCACATAGTATGTGTTCCAATACATGGTACCTGGTGACATCTCCTTTAACAGAAAAATATATTGTTCCCCAATAAGTTATTAGGTGTTAGATATACAAAGTTAGATTAGAAAAAGAAAGACGTTAAATAAGTTTGAGAATTATTGACAAAAATAAATAATCTTCTCTACCACATGTTTTCTCTGAGGCTTTGGCTTAAACTCTCAGTGTGATTCTACAAGTGAAAGAAGGAGAATGTAGCAATTTCACCTATTTATCTGATCTTAGAACATTGTCTCCATGGCCATCATCTGGACTCAATCTAGGAAATGTGGCCCTGATGATCAGTGTTTCCGCTGAACCGCTAACCCCATGGAGAGCAGCATTAATCATATTCACTGTTTGTTAGAAGTTAACCTAAAGTTAGAGGGGACAGTCCACAAGACAATCCTTACTTCTGACATTAATTATAAATTTGGGGAATTCCCCAAAGCACCATCATATTTGATAATTCTCTAGAAGGCCTCACGGAGCTCACTAAAAGCTGTGAAACTCACAGTTATGGTTTATTACAGAGAAAGGATACAGATTGGAATCAGCAAAGGGAAGAGCTTTATGGGTTGTGGCCCAGGAGAGCTCTAAATGCAGAGCGTTTCTGGTCTTCCTCCCACGGAGCCGGGACAGCTTCAATGAGTGATGACAAAACTGTGGAGCACTGCCAACCGGGGACACTCCCCGAAGCCTCAGTGTTCAGCTTTTGTTGGGGTTTCCTTGCATAGGTATGGCTGATTGCCCACATAGCTAATCTCAATCTCTAAGATCTAGAAGGTCTGCTGATACCACAGTACCCAAGCCCCTACCCTAAATAAATTGTTGGTCTTTCCGGGTGTGGCCAACACCCACTCTAGAACTCTTAGGTATGGCCATCCCCTACCTTAAATCACATTTTTAGACTTTACTGTGGGGCCAAGGCTCCCGGGTGAACAAAGACACTCTCATCAGGTATGACATTCCAAAAGTTTGGAGATTGCCAGGTCTCTTTTTATGGCAAGCATAAATTCTTTACTACGCACTGTTATATCTTAATAACCAGAACTTGGTGAACCCTCGATGGTGCTTTGTTGTATGGATGGATAAATAAAATGTATCTGTGGAATTATGGAAGGTCGTGTTAAATCTCAAGCTACTTGGGCTTTCCTGCCAGTTCTGTTGTCCCCAAACATCCACTTCTAATGCAATTACTGACTCGTATCTCTCTTAGATAAACGTACCCTAATCAATAGCTAAGCAAACTTGCAAATGTCAAATTTGACATCCTTTCATGACTAAAAGACTCCTATAAGAAGTAAAACAGAAATTCCCTAAATATGTACAGAATATCTAAAAAACACTTAAGAAAAACTTCATTTACTTATTAAATGCTTTCCCTCAGAAATCAGGGGTTAGATAAATGTACTTACCTCACCACGCCTACTTTATGTTGTCCTAGAGATTCTATTCAGTGAAATAAGGGAAAAAGTGGTAATAAAAGGCCTAAAAAATGAAACAGAAGAAGTAAAATTTGTAACGTCATTAAGAACTTCATAAAAGAGTATATCCAAATGGCCAATACATATGTGAAAAATTGTTTGACTTCATTAGCCATCAGAGACATGCAAATTAAAACCACAATGAGATACCATTTCACACACAGCAGAATGGTAAAATGAAAAAGTCAGACAAAACGTGTGAATAATTTAAAACATTCGCCCACTGCTAGTGTGTATGAATTACTACTGTGACTTTGGAAAATCGTTTAGCAGTATCTACTAAGGCTGAACATACATAAACCTCTGCCTGAGTAGTTTCACTCCTAGATATGCATCCAATAGTAAAATGTGTAAATATATTCACCAAAACACATATATAGGAATTGCACAACAGCACCATCCCTATATAGCCCAAAACATGAAAAACAAATAAATGAATACATAAATGGTTAGAACAATAAAATGGATAAATAAATTGTGGTACAGTCTAGTCTACTCAGGCAATGGACTATTCTATAGCAACAAGCGAATGAAGTCCTGAAAGATAGGAGAAGGTCCTCTTAGCGGGACAGAACTAATAGAACAGATGTATATTTATGAAAAGGAGTTTATTAAGTATTAACTGACATGGCAGCCCAAGTCTCAAAACAAAAGAACTTGGACAGGAAGCACCCAGCATGGGAGAAAGATGCAGGCTGGGAGGCTAGGCCAGTCTTACCTTTTCACGTGTGTCTGTCTGCTTTATATTCACAGGCAGCCGATTAGATTATGCTCACCAGATTAAGGGTGGGTCTGCCTCTCCCAGCCCACTGACTGAAATGTTAATCTCCTTTGGCAACACACTCACAGACACTCCCAGGATCAATACTTTGCATTCTTCAATCCAATCAAGTTGACACTCAGTATTAACCATCACAGGCTGGCTTGGGGAGGGACAATTACCGAAAGGGCTCAGAGCAGTTTCTGAGCTGCCAGTGCTTTTTGTCTCTTGAGCTGGAGCTGGGCACGTGGTGGTTCATTCGCCATGTGACATTACTTGAGCCAAACTTGTAATCTGCGTATTTTTCCATGTGTGTGTTATACTTCAATTAAATTTAGTAAAATAAAACTAAAAAGTCCTTACTCATATATTTACTTGCTCAAAATTCTCCAGTTTTCACAATTAGTATAAACTGGAAGAGAGAAAGGGCTGGGGGGTTTGTATGGTGAGTCCAACAAAAAAAGGAGAAATAGAAAAAATAGAAATCAGTATTTTTACATAAAGTGGTAAAACTAAGACATGAAAGGAAAAGAAGGTGATTCTGCTTCCCCAGTTGTTATTGTAATACAATTAAGTTTTTGCCATTAGAGTTGGGAATGTCTTGTTCTCATTATGTTTTGTATATAGGCCATGAAATCACCCTTCCAGGACACCGAAGAGGAAGTAAATTGGAATTATTTTTAGTTTTCATAAAGGTTCTAACCTCAAACAGAAAATAAAAGGTCAGGTTTAATGATTCCTCCAAGCACTAAGCTAGAAATCATTTTTTAACTCCTTTATTGCGTCATAGCTAGCTCAATAGCAGACACTGTATTTTCACAAGAAATTGCAGCTGCTATCTATGAGGGCTCTAATCTTCTGTACAAACTTACCAGTCTTTTTCCAGAGAAAAATTATTGCACCTAGTAGAAGAAAAAAACATCTCCCTAGGAATAAATCGGGAAGTTAAAGTGTAAGCAACAGCATGAATTAAAATGAATTATCCTAGAGAAAAGTAGAACTGGATTCCTGTCTCACCCAATGTGTAAAGAGGGGCTTAGATGAAGGGAAAGTCTACAAATGAAAGGTAGCAATGCAGAGTTCAGAGGGAAGTTCAGGAGAATATCTTCATGATCTTGAAGGGAGGGAAGGATTTCTTAAACAAAACTTCCCAGTGAAAAACCATAAGGCATGCGCATACACGTAAACACACATATGTACCTATGATTACATAAAAATAATGGTTTCTGTTCAACAAAAGGCATCACTGCCAAAGTAATAGAAGACAGAAAGCTATTTTAATGCTCCAAACTGACAATTAAAAAGAAGTCTTGAAGATCAACAAGAAAAAGGTGGTGACCCCAACATTAAAGATAGGTAAAGGAGGCTGGGTGTGGTGGTTCACGCCTGTAATCCCAGCACTTTGGGAGGCCAAGGCCAGTGATTGCTTGAGGCCAGGAGTTTGAGACCAGCCTGGCCAACATGGTGAAACCCAGTCTCTACTAAAAATACAAAAATTAGCTGGGTGTGGTGGCTCATACTTGTAATCCCAGCTACTCTGGAGGCTAAGGCAAGAGAATTGCTCGAACCTGGGTGGTGGAGGTTGCAGTGAGCCAAGCTGGCACGGCTGCACTCCAGCCTGAGTGACACAGCAAGGCTCTGTCTCAAAAAAAGAAAAGAGGTAAGGTAAAGGATCCAAAACCATTGGTCTACAGAAGAGGAAACCCAAAAGGATACCCAGGATGTGAGGGCGATCTGGCTGTGACATCTGTCACCCCATTGATCCCCAGCGTTGATTCAGCTGATCTGGATGGATAGGCGGGTGTCCCCTCCCTTCTCCACCACTCCATGTACATCCCTCCCAAAGCTGCCCACTCGGTTGATGAGGATGACCTTCCCCGATAGAGGAAGACCAGTCTTCAGTCAAGGGTATAGGAGTAGCTGCACTCCCCTGCTAGAACCTCCAAACAAGCTCCCAAAAGGACATCTGGAAAACAAAGAAACATGCACATGATTAATCATCCGAGAAACACAAGCTGAAACATTGTGATATCACTTTACACACTTTTGACTGGCAAAGCTACTGACTTGGGGCTGCCGAGGGCTGACAGGCTTGTGGGCACTATGGGTGGAAGCGTGGCTGGGTGGCCATTCTAAACCATGTTGTGACACTGCTGGGTCAGGTGGACCTGCACACACCCCATGACCTAGAATAGACACTCCAGGGACACACCCGTGGCTGGCGGGACAGCGAGTCCCATTCCACCCTCACTGTGGTAGATTACACACCCACACCCTTTCCCCTGTGGCTCTGATGCTCCCCCCAGCATGGGTGGAGGACATGTACCCACTGCGTTGAGTTGAGCCTGTCCAGGTGACTTGCTTGGGCTGGTGGACCATGAACAGGACAAGGCAGAGGTCTCAAGTGTGTTGTGTGTTTCCTCTTCATCTCTTGTGCTGCAGCTATTCATCATAAGAATATGTCCTGGGTAGCTCCTGGTCCAAGGAGAGTGAAGAGAGATGGGGCAGACCTGAACTCAGCTCACCCTAACCCCAGCCAAGCCCAGCAGGTCACCTGGGTGTGTCTGTGAAGGTGCTGCCAGAGGGGACTGACATTTGAGTCTGTGAACTTGGAGAGGAGGACCCACCTTCAATGTGGTAGGCACCATCCAATCAGCTGCCAGCGCAGCCAGAACAAAGCAGGTGGAAAAAGGTGGAATCACCTTGCTTGTTGGGTTTTCAGGCTTCCTTCTTTTTTTCATGCTGGATGCTTCCTTCAGCTCCTCCTGCCCTGGGACATCAGACTCCAGGTTCTTTGGCCTTTGGACTCAGAGACCTGTACCAGTGACTTGCCAGGGACCCTCAGGTGGCCTTCAGCCACACAGACTGAAGGCTACACTCTCAGCTTTCCTGGTTTTGAGGCTTCTGGACTTAGACTGAGCCACTACTGGCTTCTCTCTTCCATAGATTGCAGACTGCCTGTTGTGGGACTTCACTTTGTGATCGTATGAGCCAATTTTCCCTAATAAACTCCTTTTCATATAGACGTGTATCTTATAGATCTGTCCCTCTGGAGAACCCCCTGACTACCTGCCAACCACAGATCAGTGAGAAAGAGAAGAAAATGCTTGTGGCTGTAAACACCTCCACTTAGGATGGCCCATTACATGGGGCTCCTGCAGTAGCAGCTGACCCCTAAGGGGCGTGTACAAGGGGATTCACACAGCACCACTTCTGCTGACCCGGTGTAGTGGGTTGAATGGTGGCCCCCAAAAGGTGTGCCCACCTGGAACCTGGGAATCAGACCATATCTGGAAAAAGTTCCTTGCACCATAAGTGAAGGATATGAAGATGAAGCCGTCTTGGACTGGGGGGGCCCTAACTCCAATGGTGAGTGTCCACAGAAGAGGAGAGATGTGGGGAGGACACACAGAGCTGGACTGTTCTAGAGAAACAGACTTCTTTGTTCCTTAATTGATTGCGTTGCTGGTCCCTTTAGCAGAGTGCTTTAACTTTACTCCAACTGCTACCTTTTAAAGAAAAATCCTGATTAAATAAACAATGAACACACAAGGTCATGGCTTCAGAACAGGGAGTTCTAGTCTGGAGTTTGGACTGTGGCATGCCCCATTCCACAGCCTGAATACTTTGCCCAGGATTCCTAAAACAAAGCTCCTCTCAGGAAATCAGCTCTGCCAAGGAATAAAGGCTCTTGACCCACTCTCCTGTTGAGCCTGGTGAGCTCGAGCCAAGGCCTAGGGCACTGCTGCCTGTGCACTCCACCTTCCGCCCTCCACGTAGCAGTTCTGTCTGCCGTGTTAGGTTGTGGGTGACCAGGGCAGATGAGAAGAGGATCCAGGGCCTCCCCACAGTCACATATGCTCACACTTTCTCAGAAGTCAGTGATCCCTTGAAAGGAAGCCTCTTCTTTGCATTGAGGATATAGAACCCATATATTTCTCACTATATGTTTTTGTATTATTTTGTTAACATTTGCAACATATATCCTTAACTTTTCACATGTTGCTTAATTTTGTACCACTTCATGTAAAATATAGAATCTTTGCAATTGTATGCCTCCATTGACCTTCTCCCCCTCCTTGAATGTAAGTCTTATGCATGACATCTGCACATCTGCAGATGTTATAAACTCCACAAAATAATGTTACAATTTCTGCTCTAAATAGCCATATTTATTCTATACTCACACCCTAAGTATTAAGAGGAAAGTGTTCTTTTTAATATACCCATTGATTTAGCCTTTCTGAAGATCATCGCCTCTTTCTAAATATCTAAATTTCCAACTGGGATCTTTCTTTTCAGTTTGAAAAACTTCCTTTAGCATTTTTACTAAAACTGTCTTGGTTTTCCTCCCTTGAAAATGTCTTTATTTAACCTTCATTATTGAAGGATATTTTTGCTGAATACAAATTACTAGATCAAAAGGATTTTGTTTTGTTTTGTTCTCATTTTTTTCCCTTTTGTTCCTTTAAAGACATGGTTCCATTGTCCTCCGGCCACCATGGTTTCTACTGAGAAGTCAGCAATCATCTGAATGATTGTTCCAGCCCACAGCATATCAGGAAAGAGAATTCACTGGCTTAAGTTTGGCCTCAGTCCACTCAAGCCATCCTCTTGGGTAGGTGTAATTCCTCCTCCCTTCTCCAGGTGAGCAGCTTCCTAGAACACCAAGCTCAGCATGTGGGTCTCACATTGGAAACTTCATTCCTGTTGTCTCCGCCACCTCCAGTGCTGTCCGTCTCTCTCCTACCTGTAGACCCCCAGTCCCTTCTTCCTTCACACCCCTGCCCAAACACTACTTCCTCTATAAATTCTTTTCTGAAGGATAGTCTATTGGGAAGCCTCGTTGATGTGGTTTTTCTTTTTGAGACTAAAGGAGCCAGTGGGACCTCCCAGGTGCCCAACCTGTTTCACCTTCTTGGGTACAGGCATCCTTTTGGCAGTAGCAGCTACATTAGACTGAACAGAAGGACTCATTTGGCACCTACAACAGGCACCAGTCTCTATTAAATCAGTCACGAGGCATGGAATTGTCACAATGGCTCCATTTCATTGTCACTTTTATGGAAAGCTCTGCTTAAATAATATTCTATTGTTTGAAGTAAAGTCAAGCACTCCATTCCCATCTGTCTCCTGAAAAGCTGCAACATTACAATAATAGGAAGAATAACTTTAACTTGACCCTTTCCAATGGGACTCTTACCCAACTGAATGCTGAAAAACCTAGGACGTTCCAGTTCAGGACCTGGCCCCACACTCTTCCCTGCCACTTATATCTGGTTGCAGCTCAGCCTCTGTGAAGGAGTTGAGGACAACTGCACAAACTCAGAGGGTATCAGCCCCACAAGAATGCCCTCACTTCAGACACCAGCCATAAGTTCAGGGGTCCCATCACCACTCTCAGGCTTGAACACTTGCTAGGATGAGCCACAGAACTCAAGAGAACACTGTTCTTAACTATGACAGTTTTATTGCAGTGAAAGGATAACTAGGCAAAGGCAGAGATGCACAGAGAATCTGGGAGGGGTTGAACACGAAGCTTTTGGTCACACTTTCTCCATGGAGCTCTAGATGGTGTTACCTCTTTCCAGTAAATGTGGAATGCTGTCTGCCAGGGAAGCTTCCCTGAGCCTCTGTGTCCAGAGTTTTTTACTGGGGCTCAAGCACGTTTGTCCATATGGACAGACCCACTGCCATCTCCATTTCCTCCAGAGGTCAGAACTGACTTGTCATGTCCCAGAGCCCCCATCATAAGTCACAGCTACACTGTCCAGTGGCCAAAACCCCCAGACAAACAAAGACACTTCTGTCCAGCAAGACATTGCAGGGCCTGGGGGTCACCTCCCAGTGACTGAGGGCAAAGGCCATTCCTCCCTTTACGAGGTTAATTCTTTACTACCCAGTTTTCATTTCTCCATTAAAAGAAGTATAAAATATCTTTTTATTTTCTTTCTTCTTTTAAAAATTTTCCATAATGAATTTTTTACTTATATAATTCTTGTTAAGATGACTGTGAGGTGGGGCACCCCAGTTGCGCCTGTAAGCCACAGAATGACAATGTTCTCCCTAGGGGAAGTGCCTCAGAAGTGAAGAGCTGAGACTTGAACCAGCCACACAGACCCCCCACCTCATTCACCGAGAGGAGCACTCTGTGTACTGCCTCATGAATGGTGGCTAGTGTCCTTGACTGTCTGATTACTCCAAAACACCCACTCTCAGCCTAGACAAATTCTACGCATCTCTGAGGGCCAGTTCAAGTTCATCCTGCTCCAGGAAACCTTCTGTGACTGTCTCCAGCCACCCACTCCCCTGATACATGTGGAGTGAGATAGAACAGACGGTGGATTTGTCCAAATGGTCTGCAAACAGGTTGTCACCTGACCACTGCAGGAGCTCCTGATGCCCTGATTCCATGCATGGTCTCACTAAGAATCCACATTCAGACAAAAGCCAAGCTGTGCTATGTCCTTCCTCCTTTTCCCGTAAGCACCTGGCTGGGCCGGGGCAGAAGCTCTCAACATACAGTAGCTGACATGGAAACTGAGCCATGTTTTCCTCCGGCATCATCTTCTCCCATGAGATGGCACCTGCTGTGGTGTGGGAGGCAGGCCTGGCCCCTCCACAAAACCAGAGGCCACAGAAACAGCCACTGCCTCTCCATGCCAGTGCCAACATCTCTCCTTGTCCAAGGAGGGAGGACCTGGCTGGAGATTTCCACAACTTGGGCTGGGAGGAACTGTGCTCAGCACAGAAAGGGCACCTGTTCAGTGCCAGAACACAACGTGGGAGGCTGCAAAAGAGCATTGGCCATACTCACCCAGGAGGTCTGGGGGCTGCGTGAAGTGGCCCATGGGAACCTGAGTCCCGTGGGGCTGACCACGCCTGGGGGACTGAGGCTGGGAAGGGCCCCAGTGCCACCAAGTGAAGGGAGCGTCCATTTCCTGGCATCTTGGGGAGCCTGAGGGTGACCACAGGGCCACCCCCCAACTCCCCTGCTTTGCTATCTGTTTTTGGGGTGCTGTGTAATCTGGGGCTGAGGAAATGCATGGGCCCAAAGGAAGGACACCAATGTGTCCAGACCCCGCCCCCCACACAGGGCTGCTCATCTAGGGTGTCAGACCAGGTGTAGAGGACGTGGCTTGGGCTCCAGAAGGTCTGAAGGGATGCTGCTCTCATGAGTGCTCCCACGCTGGGTGTCCCTGTCGGGGAAACCCAGGCACTCACCCCACCTGCCCCCACAATGAGAGAGAGAAAGGGCCCTTCTCTGTGCAGCATCTGATCTGCAGGCTCCCTCCTGATGACTCTAGAGGAGAGATCTGATTTAGGGGTGTCTGTGTTGGGTCAATCCATAGTGGACATTTACGGCAATGCTGCTGCCAGCCTCAAACAACAGGATGTGGTCAGATGAAGTTTGTATTTGCCTTCTTAATAAAAAATCAGTTACTTAGACACTTTTCTAGGATACAGAGAAATGTGACTTCAGCTTTAGGATTCATGTCTCTGAAAAGGACAAAAGGGACAAACATAAATGAAATCAATAGCTCCACCCCACCCCCACACACTATTTTCCTAACTTCTCCCCCACCCCTAGGACATTAGCAGTTCAATTCGTGTGATTTCCAAGTTCTGATCCCAACTGCCCTAGATAACTTTCCGATGCTGACCTGGATCTGCCTGTAGGGAGTGCTGCTTTGCAGAAGGGACTTTGAGTATTGTGGTCCCCATGCAGGCACGTCCCATGGTAGCCTAAGACGTTCACTGGCATCTGTCTTCCACGCCCATCTTGCATGCTTGGCTAATGTGAGTTGTGTCTCAGAGACATAGCGCCCCACCAGCCCTGACATAAGTACAGTTCTGGGCATGCAGGCTCCAGGCCTGGCCTGACTGGCGGTGTTCCCTGAGGCAGCCAAGGTCTCCCCAGGAAGCTCCTCCAGGCTTTTCACTGTCCTGACACCACCACATGGCAGCCAGCAGCAGGAGTCGTGTTGCCATGCAGCTGTGAAGGGGCCTTCCATGTTGTAACTGCCCAGCTGCAACACGGAGAGGCGTGATAAGGTAAAGTCTCCGAGCTGCATTAGGCTGCTGGGAACGGGGCTTGGTCACCAGGGAAGTGGTTCTCAACCTCGAACCTGCATCAGAGCCCTGGACACCGACTGCTGGGTTGCCCCAACGTTCTGACTAATAGTTCTGGGCTGGGACCTGAAAGTTTGCGTTTCCAAGAAGTCCTGCCCTAACTGTTCTAGGGATAATCCAGGGTTGATATTGCATCACTGAGGAATTTATTTCATTGCAAGGCCAGTAAGTATCACCAGTTTGTAAGCAACTTACTGTTTCTGTATCATCTCATATCCCAAGCATGAGAGCGGAGGAGCCTCTGCCTGGCGAGCTGAACCAAAGTGGCTCCACTTCTGTCTGGACAAAGGCCCACTGCCCCCTTCACCTTCAGATTTTGCACGCCCTCTTCCTAAGCTTTAGAGTGGCAACAAATATACTTCACACATTCGAACCAGTGAGTGAACATTTGCAGTGAAAACGCATTTACATTTAAAAATCAAATTGTCATTTATGCAGCCAATAAACATATGAAAAAAAGCTCATCACTGGTCATTAGAGAAACGCAGATCAAAACCACAGTGAGACACCATCTCAGGCCAGTTAGAATGACGATAATTAAAAGGCAGGAGACAACAGATGCTGGAGAGGATGTGGAGAAATAGGAACACTTTTACACTGTTGGTGGGAGTGTAAACTAGTTCAACCATTGTGGAAGACAGTGTGGCGATTCCTCAAGGACCTAGAAATAGAAATTCCATTAGACCCAGCAATCCCATTACTGGGTATATATCCAAAGGATTATAAATCGTTATACTATAAAGACACATGCACGCTTATGTTTATTGTGGCACTGTTCACAATAGCAAAGACTTCCAACCAACCCCATTGCCCATCAATGATAGACTGGATAAAGAAAATGTGGTACACATACACCATGGAATACTATGCAGCCATAAAAAAGGATGAGCTCATGTCCTTTGCAGGGACATGGATGAAGCTGGAAACCATCATTCTCAGCAAACTAACACAGGAACAGAAAACCAAGCACTGCATGTTCTCACTCATAGGCGGGTGTTGAACAATGAGAGCACATGGACACAGGGAGGGGAGCATCACACACCAGGGCCTGTCAGAGGGGTAGGGGGCAAGGGGAGGGAGAGTATTAGGAGAAATACCTAATGTAGATGATGGGTTGACGGTTCAGCAAACCACCACGGCACATGTATGCTTATGTAACAAACCTGCGTGTTCTGCACATATACCTCAGAACTTAAAGTATAATAAAAAATATACCAAAAAAAATTTTTTTTTAAAGAGCATCAAGAGATCTAGAGAAAGGAAAAAAAGAATCAAATTGCAGCAGGCCTTTCTGAGCTGGGCAGACCCTGTGCTGGGTCTATGACAGCATATCCCACCCACCATGGCCTGCATGCTGCACACAGCCCAGCAAGGGGCTTTCTGCAGAAATATCGGCAAGCTCATGGGTGGCGTGTCCAGAATTGACACTGCCAGAGGACTTCCAGCTGGCTGTGACACACTCAAGCCTGTGAGAGTGAGCTGGGTTTGTAAAAACCAGGACTAGTCAAGGCCCATATGAAGTTTTACACTTTGCTCCCCAGTCTGATGGAGAAGAAATCCAAGCTTGAAGGGAGAGGAGGGGTCTGATTGCTGAGCCTTCTGAGGTGTGGGTTTGGGATGGGGCGAGGGGACTAGAGGAAAGAAGAGGCTGAGGACACTTGGGAGAAACCCAGGCCCTGCAGCCAGCCCACCGGGGACAGACCCTGACTCTGTGTGACCATGGGCAAGGCACAGCTTTTCTGTGCCACAGTTACTTAGCTGTGTAATGGGGTAACTGCTGCTAAGGACAGAGTTATGTCCCCCCCAATTTATAGATGAAGCTCTAACCCCCAGTGTGTCTGGAGATGGGGCCTCGAAGGAGGTGATTAACATTAAATGAGGTCAGAAGGGTGGGACCCCAATCCAATAAGACTGTGCCCTTAGAAGAGGATGAATAGCTCTCTCTGCCTCTCTCTCTCTCTCTCTCTCTCTCTCTCTCTCTCTCTCTCTGACATACAAAGGCGGCAATCTCAAAATAAGGAGGAGAGGCCTCAGGAGAAGCCACCCCTGTTGGCACCCTGATCTCAGACTTCCAGTGTGAAGAAATAAATTGTTAAAGCCACCTTGTCTGTGACAATCGCCCCACACCCCGCAGCGATTTGGGGAACTGGAACTGAACATACACAACACTCCTTCCTCTTCCCACTCTCCTTCTCTGTGCATCCTTTCACTCCTGCCCCTTCACTCCCACTCCCACCCCCAAATCTTCATAGAAACATCTGGTTTCAGGAATGTGCTCAAATCTTAAAACCCGGGGCGGGACCCTGCACTACCAGGCGTGGCCACTGAGCGGCACTCACACCCGGCGGCGCGCGCTGGTTCCCACGCTCCGGCCACGGGACTGGTGCGCACCTCGGACGTGGCCAGGGCGGCTGAACCCAGAATCTTTTATTCTGATGAATTTAGATTGAAAGATGGAAGCTATGTAGGTTATTTTTCCTTTAAATGCACCGTCATTGTTCCATTAGGACTACATGTTGCTGCAACGGCTGATCATTCAGCCTCCGAAGGAGACGTGCGGCAACTGAAACGCACACGAGATTTTGAAGACAGTAGAAAAAAACGAAGTGAGCTAGTCATTGAGACTTTTTAAATTGGTTACATGTGGAAATGATCATGTTCCGGTGGCACTGGATTCAACAGACATTATTAACTTTCATTCCGCCTGTTTCTGGTTACTTTTTAAAGTTGGCTAACTGGACGTTTTACATTACAAGTGTGTGGTGGTGGGAGGCTGACCTGTGGCCTCAGCTGGTGGCCCTGGGCCTTCCCTTCCTCCCACTTGCCCCCCAGGGGCAGGGCCTGGGAGCCGAGCTCTGCGGTCAGGGCCTCTGAGAGGCCCAAGGTGCAGAGGACAGGTGGGTGCCCAGGCTCAGGGCACAGGACAGGATCAGGGGTCAGAAACCCGTCAGTCTTTAAATTCATCCCTGCCCTCTGTCTATAGGGTGGGTCCTCCATTAATTCATGCAGCACCCACTGAGCTCACCTCATCTATCCTAGGCATAAGAAAATCACAGGCCAGGTGCGGTGGCTTATGTCTGTAATCCAAGCACTTTGGGAAGCTGAGGCGGGTGGATCACCTGAGGTCTGGAGTTTGAGACCAGCCTGGCTAACAAGGCGATACCTGGTCTCTACTAAAAATTAAAAAATTAGCTGGGTATGGTGGCACATGTCTGTAATCCCAGCTACTAGGGAGGCTGAGGCAGAAGAATCACTTGAACCCAGGAGGTGGAGGTTGCAGTGAGCAGAGATCCCACCATTGCACTCCAGCCTGGGTGACAAAGTAAGACTCCATCTCAAAATGAAATAAAATAAAATAAAATCACCCAGCACTTGGCAGTTAGCATACAGCCAAGACCCACCCATCATTCAAGTCCACCCCAAGCTGATGTCATTATTTTGGGGGTACAAGACCTTCATTTGACTTGCTATGTACTACTGATTAGGGCCCAGACTTTGTGAAGTTACATTGTAAATATTTTGCCAGTAGGGATGCAAAAGATTTCAGTCTGGTGGACACTGAAATAGCGGGGACCACCGGCCCCCAAGGCCATGGTTTTCGTTCCTGGTAGGATATTGATCACTTTAGCGTCTAACTTAGTAGACTTCCTTTGTGGGGGCTGAGTGGGCTGATGAAACAAAACTCTGTCAGCCATTCTTTGAACCAATTGTACAATTATGCCCCTTCCCTGGCTGGGCTAAGCAAATATCTGACGTGTTCATTCCGGATTTGTATGAGAATCTTACATTTAACTGTTAAGATTATAAGGCTGACTCAAGTAGTTAACTGCATCGGGAGAGGAATTTGAGATGAGCTTGAAGTTAACTTCTAGGGAAATGATGTCTGCTGTGTCCCAGGGAAGGGGTACTGTGACTCAGGGGTGTGCACGTGGGGAGGGAAGAAAACTGGAAAAACTCTTTCATCCAGAAAGAAGAAGGCTGCGGAGGGAGACAGGTGGCATTTATGATTCCATAGAGAACATCAAAGAGAGGAACTTAAGCTTGTCCACAAACCCAAGAGGTAGAAACTTCTTTTGGGTGAAAAGAGGCTGTGTGAGAGGAGAAAGGAAGGAAGTGTCTGCTTCTGTGGTGTCAGAGATGGAGGAACCTTTGACAGATGCTGGAGTCACTCTGTGTCTCATGTCTTTGAGGATCTAGTCCCATGAGATATAGCCCCTGACCTCAGGGAGTGAGCGACCTAGCAGTGCCCACAAAAGCAACACCTGAAGATTAAATAATACAAAATAGATTTCAGGAAATACATAGCACATTTCAAGCCACTGGTGCAGACAGTGGGAGCTCAGAATTCAGAGGAGTGGGTTCCAGTGGGGCTGGAGTCTGTTATGTTGTACAGCAAAAGACTTGATGAAGTTGAGGACCTCGACAGGAGCTGCTGATCCTGGGCTATCCAGTGGAGCCCAAGGTACAGTCACATGTGTCCCCGTAAAACAGGCGGAGGGAGATCAGAAGCACTGCAGGGGACAGACAGGGGACGTGAAGACAGAGGCAGGGACTGGGGGATGCAGCCTCAGAGCTCAGCAGGTCCCTTCTCCATATCCTCAACCCTACAATGAAGAGTTTTCAGTGCCTAGGACCCTTTCAGGACAGGAACGTGGGGAGCAAGCGCTAAACCTAGAGCGTAACTTAACACACATAAAATTGCTTTCTTTCAGTTTCATCTTTAAGAAGCAAATTTTATTAATTTCCGGAGAAGGAAATGAAAGAAGATGCCACAATGACAGCGTCCACAGAACAGCTTCAAAATCACACAAGAGACAGACTCATGAAGGTGAAATTGCAAAACTGGAACAGCATGGGGCAGACACTGAACTGTGGAGGGGACGATGCAGAAGCCGCGTTCCCTGTTTCCTTCCCTCCTCCTCCCACTCTCTCTGGTTGTATCATGCTGTAGTGCGGCCTGGACCTGCTTGTTCACCCCACAACTGATGCATGCTTTGTTGGCACTCCTTCTTCTAACTGCATTGTCCTTACAAGGAATTTGGAGAAGCGAATAAGGTCATATTAAAACCAGTTGGGGCATGATACACAATGCACCACATGATACACGATGCATGATACACAATGCACCGCATGATACACAATGCATGATACACAATGCATGATACGCAGTGCATGGCATGATACACAATGCATGATACACAATGCATGATACGCAGTGCACGGCATGATACACAATGCATGATACGCAGTGCACCCCATGATACACAATGCATGATACACAATGCACCGCATGATACACAATGCATGATACACAGTGCACGGCATGATACACAATGCATGATACACAATGCATGATACACAATGCACCGCATGATACACAATGCAT
>PVKV010001084.1:203484-226421 GCA_004027835.1 Alouatta palliata | reverse complement strand
TAAACAGCTGCGCCGGCCAAACCAGCCGCGCCGGCCAAACCAGGTGCGCTGGCAACCCGTGGGGCTCCTCCCCCTGGGAATCTCCTGGTCTGTGGGCAATAAAAATCCGTCTGGGAATGTGGTGTCCACTCACCCTCCACGCTTTCACTGGGAGCTGCAATCCTCAGCTGCTCCTAATCGGCCATCTTGGATCTCTCCCAGAAAGCGTCTTTTAAGTCCAAACAAGTGAACCAGCTGTCCTCAAATGGCAATAACCCCAGCAACATGTACGGGTTAGGCACCATGGGGTGTAGGGTCACGGTTGCTTGCTTGACCATGCGCAGGTCCTGCACTGGTCGATATTCCTTCGTTCCCAGCTTGGGGACAGGCAGGAGAGGCGTGTTCTGGGGAGACTGGCAAGGAACTATAATACTATAAATTTTCAGGCATCTGATATGAACTTGGATGCCTTTGAGAGCTTCCCTTGGGACCAGGTATTGTCTCTGTCTGATGGGTAATGCCCCTGGCTTTACTTTGATAACCACTAGGGCTTGGTTTACTGCCAACTCTGGGGGGTTGTCCTCTGCCCAGATCCATGGCCATCGCTTGGCTAGAGCAAAGATTAATTCTCATCCTGGTTCAGTCAGGAAGAGTCTCCACTCCTCCTCCCAAAAGACTGTGAGGGCCATGATAATCCCTGTCTGATGCAGTTTTAGCTGCAGGGAGCCCTTATCAGTGAAGGTGACAGTATCTCTTAGTTTGCTTAGCAAGTCTCTTCTCAAAAGGGGTAGGGGGCAGTCCGGCATGTACAAGAACTGATGTATAATTTCATGGCCTCCCACCAAACAGCTTTGTGGTAGGCAGAAAGCCTGCTTTTCTGAAACTCCACTTGCCCCAATTATATTTATTGTCTTGCTGGACAAAGGAGCCACAGGTTGCATTACCACCAAGTGTTCCACCCCGGTGCTGACCAAGAAATTAATGTCCTTGCCCTCTACTTCATCCTGACCATGGGCTCTTTGGGGCCATTTGAGCCTGGTCCCCTTCAGTTTAATGGCCCCCCTGCCAAGTTAAACAGGGTAACCTCATCTTTTCCTGAGGCTTCTTGCTTAGGAATACCCTGTTTCCCTGCCAACTGAGGACACTTACTTTTCCAGTGTCCCATGTTTTTTACAATAGGCACACTGGTTGTGCTGCAGACATGGTCAATCTGACTGGGTGTTTTTTTCCCAGGGCCCCCCTTGCCCTGCCCCTTTGAATGGGTTCCTCTGATAGCTGTGGCCAGCAAATTGATATTTTGCCGGTTTTGTTGTACTTTCTCTTGGTGGCTTACAGCATCTGTATTCACAAACATGGGCTATTTCCAACAACTGCACAGTGCTCATGGCGGTGAACCCATTCTGTTTTTGTAACTTTTTCCTGATATCATCTGCGCTCTGACTAACTAAAATTAAGTTCACCGTGTGCTGATTCTCGGGGTCCTCAGGATCAAAGGGAGTATACATGCGGAAGGCCTCACACAGTCTTTCATAAAACTGTGCTGGACTTTCATCTTGCCCCTGCTTAAGTGGAGATACTTTGTATATATTTGTGGCTCTTTGCACTCCTTTTCTTACTCCCTCCAGCAAGGCCTCTAGGTATGGAGTTAGCCTCTGCATGCCCTCAGGGTTATTTGGGTCCCACTGAGGGTCTGTTCCTGGCAACTGGGTCCTCACATACTCCTGAGGGTTCTGGTAATCAGCTGAAACATGCTCTTCCAGCCATTTAGATGCTGCCTGGAGCACTCTCTGCCTCTCATTAGTGTTGAAAAGGTACATGAGCAGCTGGTGACAGTCAGCTCAAGTGGGATTATGAGTTTGGATGACAGTCTGAAACAGGTCAATTAGTGCTTGTGGCTTGTCAGTGTAAGATGGGTTGCTACTTTTCCAGTTTATGAGGTCGGCCAAAGTGAATGGTATATATGTGAAGACATGCCTTTCTACCATGTGGCCATCCTCATCTACCCCAGTGTACCGCTGTTCTCTCAGAGGCATTTGCACTCCTACATTGGGTCATAACCAGCCTGCCAATGGGGGTGATTTTTCTGGGAAGCCAGCTGCTATGGGAGGAGTGCCTCCTAAAGCCATGCCTCCTTTTCCTTCTACTCTTGGTGGTTTAGGAGTGTTCGGATCTTGCGGAGGTATAGAAGCCTCTGGTTCTGGAGTGGGGTACCTCTCCTCCAAGTAAGGAGGGGGTACCATCAGAGGGGGTGCTACTAGCAAAGAGTCTTCTGGTGCCGAGTTGGCCAAGACCTTAAGAGTCTGTGTCCTCTGGTGGGTGGAGCAAGATTTTTCCCTGCCTGTCTGTCCCTGGGCCACTAGAACTGCAGCTGCCTGGCCCTGTAACCACTGTCGGGGGTTTAAAACCAACTGTAACCAAGAGTCTATATGTGGGAATTGGTTGGGGTGTCCTGGCTTGCCTGTAACCTTGCACCACACTTTGGAGACAAGAGACTTATCCAGGCTCCCTTCCAAGGGCCAATCTGTCTTCATTGCTGGCCAGGCCACTTCACACAAAGTTCCAAGTCTTACTGGTGTCATAGTGGTACTGTAATCTCCATTAAATCCATTTTTGAAATTTTTTAGCATCGTTCCCAATGGAGTAGGTTTGCTCTGTGTTTTACCCATCTCCTTAAGAACAGCACTACCAAAAGGTAGAAGGGTTTCTCACTGACTTTGCCTGATATTACTACTTGGGACTCTGCATTCCACCCTCAGATTCCCACCCCTATTGGCGCAACACTCTCTCTCTTCACTTTCGCTTCAGACAGGTAGGACTGTTCCCCTTGAGGGAGTGTTTCAGACACTGCTTGGCATTGGAGAGATCGTTACTCCTCCCACAATACCTAGATTGTGAGGGCACTTCCTTCAGCCTTATGCAGATTGCCCCTGGTCCCAGCCGGCCCCACAAATCACTTGGGACATACGGCCCACTCTAACAGACCTGCAGCCCCCACACTTTGCAGCTAATGAGCCCAGTTGGGCCCCTCCACACTCGCACACACTCACACACCTCTCACCACCCAAATTCTGAGAACACAAGATTACTGAGACCAGTTATAAAGGAACAAAAATCAAACTCAAAGTGCCAAAACAGATAGGCATGTTGTGGGTGATCAGGCCATGCTTCCACCCAGTGGGGTGGGCAAGTTTCCCAAGACAAAGTCCTACCGTGTTTCTGAAGTCTGGACACTTCAGGCACCTGTTCCTTCTCAGTGTTCAGCCACTGGGTGGATCCGCTGCAAAGGCCTACGCTGCTTTGCTTTGGCAAGGCTTTCCACCAGAGCCAATGCCTACCTGGGAGCACTCTCAGGACTCTCGTTGCCCAAGCGGGCTGGAGTCCCCAGCAGGGATGCTCCACAGGGCAAGTCACAATCACTTGGGAAGCTGTCCCAGCCATCTGCCAAATGAAACTTGTTTCCCACTCAGGGAACCAAAATGAAGCAGGATCGGCCACAAACAAACCTCTTGAACATCAGGCAGGAAACAAAGTGGTAATTTTATTCAGCCAGGAGCTGTGGCAGTCATAGATGCCTCAACAACTGAGCTCCCCAACAAAGAAAATCCTGGCTGTTTTAAAGATTCACAGTCTCAGAGATCTAAGAGATGTACATGTGAGAGGGTCATGATTGATTTACTAAGCGTGGGGGACGTGACTGGATAGGGGTCTTGAGTGGCTAAGATCAATGCCTTCTGGGATAAGGTTCCTCCATACCATGCCTGTGACCTATAGATTGGATTGTGGTCAGGAGTAGGGGGTTTAATTTTTAACTTCCAGACCTGGTCAGCTGCACTGAGCTGGTTCCTCCACTGACCTTATCTGGCTGGCTTTTAACTTTCATTTCCTCCTTTTCCCCTAAGCACAAGCCGAGGGAAGGGGGTCTCCTTCCTCAGTTCCTTCTGGCCCTGGTCATACATGCACACTGTGGCCAGGTTGGAATGGGCCTTTAGGGTCCCCAGCTCCTTGCCCCATGTCCTTTCTTACTGCTGGATTTTTAAAGGTGATAATTTTGATGGCTTCTGAAAATTTCACAAAAAGACATGTTGGAAAAACTGGATTCTATATTAGTATTAGCTGTCCACATATAGCTGCTAATGCATATTTTTCTAATTACTGTATTTGCATTATTTAAAGTATATTTAAACATACAGTAATTGGAAATAGTCCTCACTGTTGACATCCTTCACAAGTTGGTGTTTCTTAAAAGTAAACAAGCATGAGAAATATATATATATTTTTTGAAATGGAGTTTTGCTCTTGTTGCCCAGGCTAGAGTGCAATGGCACAACCTCGGCTGTCTGCAACCTCTGCCTCCTGGGTTCAAGCAATTCTCCTGCCTCCTGAGTAGCTAGGATTACAGGTGCCTGCCACCACGCCCGGCTAATTTTTTGTATTTTTGGTAGAGACGGGGCTTCACCATGTTGGCCAGGCTAGTCTCAAACTCCTGACCTCAGGTGATCCCCCTGCCTCAGCCTCCCAAAGTGCTAGGATTATAGGCATGAGCCACTGCACCTGGCAGAGAAATTAAATTTAATGCAAAAATTGCAAACTGGTGGCCCATAAGAAAAGAAAAAAGATAGGGATATAAACATAGATATACATATATGCCAATATTTAAGAATCCAGAGATTTCAAATAAAAACCTGATTCCCAACTTCCCTTTATAAACCAAAAGATCTGGCAGCAAGGCACTGGGCATTGGCATGCCTTCTTCAATTTGTTGCAGTCCCCACTAGTCACAGGATGTATGCATGTGCATTTATGTCCATACCTGCTTTGTGCCCGGGCCTCTGCAGGCATTTGTGCTTGTGGTCCCTAGTTTGGGAATGTGTCTCCTTTCCCTGGGATCATTTAGAATTCACCAGAGATTTGTGTTCTGAGTCTAAGCTCTAAAGAGGATCTCTTGACCTTGCAGCTATTGAGGTAGCTGGAATTATTCTTCTCAATAGGGATAATGCTGTAAGAGGCTTCTTGTCGTCCTAACAAAATTTAAACCTCAGCCCAGGATGCTCCTTTCATGTGAAACCTGGGCTGTTATTATCTAGTGTGAAATTTTTTACTCCAGCATTTTCTGAAATGTGTTCCATGAGATAGTGTTAGGTGGTCGAGAAACTCTAGTTTTAATGAAGTTAAACAAGTTCTTTAATCTAGAATCTCCCTGTTCTGTAATATGTATGTGATTAAATGTGGTGACTCTGGGTATGAAAAGGGGCAGTGGCAGGGTACCATGCACAGCATTTTCCAAACATATTTGTCATGCATGCTTTTCACATGCAGTATCTCAAGACACTCATTTTCCAGCAAATGCTGCTATATTCTATCAGGGAGAACAAGAAAGTTGTTCTTTCTTGTTCCTACTTTCCTATATTTACTAAAATTTGAAGGAAGAACTGAGAAAATTTAATGTATGCCGAATCCTTCTTGCATTATTATGCTAAGCAAAGGAAAGGGGAGGCTTTAAGTAAAGGAAGTACCAACTCCTCAGGCTCAAAATGATCTCTCTCACTTTCCACAAATTAGGGAGCATTTGGATGACAGAGTTTCTATGGAGGAGAATGACTTAGCTCCATTCATGTCTTCACTTTCCTCCTAGCAGAGTAGGAAAAAGAGCAGCAGCAACTAAGGATTTGGCAGGCTTGAGTGAGGTGCTAGTGGTTTGGGGTGAGATACAAGGGGTTTCTGCAAACAAAGGCAGGTGACAAGTGGAAAAGATAAACCATCAAGAGATGGAAAAGGGGTGTATAGGAGGAGCTCAGAAATGCACCCATTTTCAAGTTATGTGGAGGTTCCCTGCTCTGGGTTCTAATGAAAACAATCTCCACTGGCACACAGGATGCTGATTCCTAAGCTAGGCACAGAAAGGAATTTATTCATTTGACAAAAGCAGATGAAGATCCAGGTTTACCATGGCCGTATGTAAATGAAAATGTAACCAAAAGTAACCTCTGACATGTTGCTTTTGTTGGTTCACTCAGGAGATCTCAGACATCTTATTTACATGTAGAAGGGAAAGGGGAAATGCCAGCGTTGTTTAGCAGCTGCTATGGGCATAGGATTTTCAGTGTCTCATCCAGTTACTCTCAGAAGAGCTCTGAGAGAGGAGGCTGATAGGTGTCAGCCCACTCTTCATGGATAGCTCTATCCTCCCTCCCTATCGAATGATGAAAGAAAGCATGGTTTCTCTATCCATCTTTCCAGGTGCTTCTCGATGATGACCTCGTTGTCAGTACAGGATTTGGCAGTGGCTTGGCTACAGTACATGTAAGTATTTAATGGATGGCCAATAACGAGATGTGTCTATTTGTACTAGGTAACATAAAAGTTAGGGGCTTTGACACAAAGTCACAGAAATCTGGGCTTGAGTAACCATGACTAAAGTGGGATTCACTTATGTAAATCCTTCTAGCAATCTTTGTAACTATCCTCACAATTTTTTTGAAAATAACAACGTTAATCTCTATATGTATACATCCTGTATACTTATAGAAATTTTATATATATATACTTATAGAGATATATAATTTTATGATTATATATGTATATATGCATATGGCATATGCATATGGTTCACTCAGGAGATCTCAAGACATTTTATTTACATGTAGAAGGGAAAGGGGAAATGCCAGCATTGTTTAGCACCTTCTACGGGCATAAGATTTTCAGTGTCTCATCCAGTTACTCTCAGAAGAGCTCTGAGAGAGCATATATGCATATAGCATATGCATATATACATATATATGTGTAAATATGTACATTGTATATATGTGTTTTCTGTACCATCTCATTTATCCAGGATTTTGGGAGATTTGTTATTCATAAAGGCTTGTTTCTTCATTTTAGGCACTTGGCAGTTGCAACTTTTTTTTCTTTTTTTCTTTTTGAGACAGAGTCTCGCTCTGTCGCCCAGGCTAGAGAGTACAGTGGTGCAGTCTTGGTTCACTGCAACACTGCCTCCCAGGTTCAAGCAATTCTTCTGCCTCCCCAGTAGCTGGGATTACAGGCATGCACTACATGCCTGGCTAATTTTTGTATTTTTAGTAGAGATGGAATTTCATCATGTTGACTAGACTGGTTTCAAACTCCCGACCTTAAGTGATCCTTTTGCCTTGACCTCCCAATGTACTGGGATTACGGGTGTGAGCCACCACACCCAGCTGGCAGGTGCAAATTTTCCTAGGCTGTTTAAGTATGTTTATGCATGCTTAAATTACATGTTCTGAGCATAAATTAACATTCTATTGATAATTTTAATCATGCTCTAATCTTTGGTACATTCATTCCTTCAAGGACTGTTGTGAGTTTACATGGGGGAGGAGAGATTGTCCACTTTTCTGTCACTTCTGGTTGCTGTCAGTATATCTACTTCTGGCAGTACCTCTGCCCATTCATACACACCTATCATTTGTTGTTTACCATGATGGTGTGTGGTTGGAAGAAACCCAAACTTCCTAGACTTGTGGTGTTGTGTGTAAAATTAAAGTGGAAAGGTTCAAAAACAAGAACCTTGGGAACTCTCCTGTAGAGTAAGGTGCTCAGATTTGACTCCATGGAATTTAGACCAAGATTCTAACCGGCCAGAATTTGTATTTTGCTTACTTTGGGCCTCTCAGGTTTAGATTATGGAGTTTGCTTAAAGTCCAGCTGCTGCAAAAATGAGTCACTAATGTACACCACTTGTGCTGGATTATGAAAATGATCCTTCAAGCATCCCATTTGCAGCAGCAGGGCTGCCCTAATACCTTCTTCACTTTCCCACTTTAAATAGAAACTTTTTGCTTACTTGTCCCCAATGTAGGTAACAACTGTAGTTCACAAAACCAGTACCTCTGAAGAAGTTTGCAGCTTTCATCTGAAAATTGACACTCAGGATATTGAAGGTAAAACAGCAGCATTTACACTGTAATTCTGGCTAAAGATAAAGAATGTTTATAAATAGGGAGCTTCCCTGATTAGGAAAAATGTGGTTACTCAAAAAGCAAAATTTCTTAATCAAATACTTTAGCAGGTTGACATCCAAGTAAATATTACTTGCATTTTTTACAATAGATGTAACTCTTTAACAGTAGTCAGAAGCTAATATTCAATAACAATAATTAAGCTAAATATATTTGCTATTGATCAATAAATTGTTTTGACTGACTGTTACTTTTAAAGAGTGTAACTACTTGTAAAGTCACGTTAAGGTCTAATTCCAAAACTAGGAATTTCTGTTACTTTTGCATTAGCCTTCCAATCTGGGACCTTGAATTCTCTTATTGTGCTGTTAATTTTGCATCCCTTAGCCTTTCTGTATTCCAAGGGATCCAGCAAATGTACATTTCTCTGCCTCCATCTTTAACTTGGTCTCTCCTGTACTTATCATCTTTTCTTTAAATGTATTCTCCCACTATTTTTTTTTTTTTTTTTAACCCAAGACCCTCACATCCCTCTGCTGGTTGGTTCTCCCTTCCTGGTCCAAAAGCAAGTCCATTTGCACACTCCAGTCCTCCTCCTCTCCCCACTGCCTTCAGGATCAGAATGAACACTGCTGCCTCTGCCCTGATATTTTCCATCTGTGGCTCAGAAGCCTGTTCCTACAAGAAACTTCCCAACTACCAGCAAATCCAGGCATCTGCTCTTCCTCCCTCCAACATCTCCCAAACATATTACCAATACATATTTATCTTTAATAATTTCTTCCTTAATTTATAAGTTATTTGAGAGCAATGGGCTGTTCTAATTATTCAAAGACTTTCTGGTATTGTCAATAACCATGGATTTCCATTAGAACCACCAAAAGTATCAACTTGCAAATCACAAATCATTGTTAAGTGTGTTCAGAGATTTGCTCATTAATGATTCTGTTCCGACAGGTTCCAAAGCAGCTGAAAACAGTTTACTCATGTTTTTCTGTTTGCTTTCTTGTTGTGTGTCCCAGCATCCAGCTACAGAGGCTATGGCAACTCTGATTACAAACGCATAGTAGCATGTGCCAGGTGAGCCCATTTCCACAAAGGGGAGTATAAGACTTCAAGTTCTCATTTTTGTTATAGTATTGTTTCTTTACATATTTCCAAATTTTAGTATGTCTGGGAGATACAAAATTGTTCGATTGTTTAAAAATGCAGAACATATGTATTCTTAAATAGCTACTTACCGTGAAGAACAGCTTTGGTTTTGCTCATGTAGTTTTCTCTCTCATTTTTGTCTTCTGATTTGAACAGTATAATATTAATTTTTCTTTCAACTCAAGCTCACAAATAGGGAATATATATATATATAAATTTTTCTGTCTTTCAGAGAGGTAGAGATGTGATTTTTTTAAATTGGAAAAAAAATATGTAAAAGATTCTCTCAAAAACATCCCCAACTCTCTAACTTAGAAAAATCACATTTACCTAATAAAATCACTGGCAATTATCAGCTAGATTCTCAACTCAAGCTGTACATTGAAGTCAGGTGGAGAGCTCTTAGACATGTCCCTTGCTCCAGAGGTCATTCTAATGGTAGCCAGCATTGAGAACCACTGATGTTCAACCCTCTGCCAACTAAATACAGAGGCCTCAATTGGCCACTGTATTATTTTTTTTATTATTGCTAAGTAACAATTTATTGCAAACTTAATGGTTTAAAACGACACAATTTTACTATCTTGCAATTCTAGAGGTGAGAAGTCCTAAAATCAAGGAGTTGGGTAGCGCTATAATTCCTACTGGAAGCTCTAGAATTTCTTTGTCTATTCCAGATTCTAGAGGCTACCTGAGTTCTTGGCTTGTGGCCCCTTCCTCTGTCTTCAATACCAGTGTCATAGCATCTTCCAGTCTCTCTCTGACTGTGACCTCTGTTTCCATCATCACACCTCCTTCTCTGACTCTCCTGCTCCCTTTCCTCATAAAGATCCTTGTCTTTATATTAGGCCTACACAGCTAATCCTCCCCCATCTCAAATCCTTAATTTAATCACATCTGTAAAGTTATCTTTGCCACATAAGGTAACATACTCACAGGTTCAGGGGATTAGGACATAGATATCATTGGGGGCCATTATTCTGCTTACCACAGCCACCATCCTAAAACATGAAAGTGTAGGTTTTTTGCCCTATACAGTGGCTCGTACTGTATCATAACACTTTGGGAGGCCAAGGTGATAGGATTGCTTGAACCCAGGAGTTCAAGACCAGCCTGAACACCATAGCTAGACTCCAACTTTACAGTAAATTTTAAAAATTAGCCAGACGTGGTGGCACACACCTGTAGTCCCAGCTACTTGGGAGGCTGAGGCAGGAGGATTGCTTGAGCCCAGGAGGTTGAGGCTGCAGTAAGCTGTGACCGTGCCACTGCACTCCAGCCTGGACAAAAAGGTGAGACCTTGTTTCAGAAACAAAAAAAGAATATGTGGTATTTGAAAAGATGTATAGACTTTTGGCTTTGGTGATCACACAGTGTGATCAGATAGTGATAGAGCCAGGACTGAAACAGAACAGACTTCTTCCTTGTTCTTTCCATCGTCCCTCAATCCTTTCTATTGTGTTCTATTTTCTTAACGCTTGTATTGTCAATAACAGTGATATCTATGGATGGCATTTTTCTGATTTTACTTACAATCATGCACCCAGTGTGGGTAACATGGAGATACTATAGTGTTGTGCAAAAGATGAGAGCTCAGAAGGACCTTAGGGATGATATCATAATCCTCTTATTTTGGAAATGAAGAAACTAAGACCCAAAGAGATGAAGTCACTTGCCAAGTGCTTACAGAGTTAGAGGCAGAGCCAGGGACTCAAATCCCCAACTTCTGATGCTCAATCCAGTATCTAAAACACCTCTTTTTCTTTTAGATGGAGTCTTACTCTGTCGCCCAGGCTGGAGTGCAGTGGCATGATCTTGGCTCAGTGTAACCTCTGCCACCTGAGTTCAGGAGATTATCCTGCCTCAGCCTCCTGAGTAGCTGGCATTACAGATGCACGTCATCATGCCTGGCTAATTTTTGTATTTTTAATAGAGATGGGGTTTCACCATGTTGGCTAGGCTGGTCTCAAACTCCTGACCTCAGGTGATCCGAACCCCCCAGCCTTCCCAAGTCCTGCGATTACACGCCTGAGCCACTACACCCAGCCTAAACCACCTCTTTCAATCAGTGTAATCTAAGACCACTAATCCTAAGGAACAGCATACTGTTTCTCCCTGTCTCACTCCCAGATGTTTCCCAGCCTTCTCTATGTCCCAAGCCCAGTCACTTCTTAGGATTCCTTCACTACTCAACCCTATTTCATTACTCATTGGCATTTCTTCCTTTCAGGATTTCCTACTTCCTTCTGTGGCCAGTCCCTGCTCTCTGTTTCCACTCAAACATCTTTCCTCATTCCCTAATGTCTTTCCAGTAAAGTTGTCCTTTCCCAGGCAGCTTCTTTCCTCCTACATGCCATTCCTACCCTTGGGCACCTACCAGCTGGGGAGGAGCATGATCACAGTTATCTTTAAATTTGTAACAGTCGTCAAAGGGAAGTGTGAGCAAACTTCTGGGCAGAGCTCAAATCAGTGCCTGGGACCCTACAGGGAGGCATCTGGACTTGCCATAAAGAAGAGCTCACTGATAGGGTGAGATACCTGTGGGGTAGCCTCTGCCAGTAAGAACTCCAGTAACCTTCAGGAAATCAGCTAACCTCTTCAGTACTCTTCTACAAAGCAAGAATATTGCACTACCTTACCTCAAATGTTCGTTCTAATTGTCCACAATTCTGTTGCACAGAAAAACGCTGTTATCAAAAACTGGTTCATTTGACTTCATTGGCAGGAGGCCTAATTCCAGATTATCAATATACAAAAGAAAGCAAGGAGAAATGCAATCTTGAATAGTCTATCCTTTGGTTTTTACAAATTGGGGACAGAATGTTCCAGAAAGACGGGTGGAATATGCTTTTGGCTCTGCTGACACTGAAGTTACGTTGGGTAAATTCCAAAAGGAACTGTGTAGTACTTAGTCATGTAAGAACTTCTTTGCCTTCAAATATTCTCTCTCCTGATGAAAAAATGCCAGCATGAAATTTCTGTGTTCAGAGGGTCTCTTTCGTGTATTTACCTTTCTACAACCTCTCTGTTGTATTCCTAAGAAAAAAAGGATTTCATTTCTCTCGCAACAAAATGCCTTTGGGAAAGATTGCTGGTTTTGGCAGCAGGCAAAGGGTTTCTTGAAAGGAGGATTTCAGTTCCACCATTGAAACCGTCTCCATGGCAACCAGTCATCAAGGCTCCAGCAACCTTTTCATAGACACTCTCCACTCGGGAGGCCCTTTTCCATCCTGCTGACAAAGTGTTTGCATCTGTGAGCAAGAGTGCTCTGCTTCTACCCATCCAATTAGGGAGATGTTCAGATGTCACATTAGCGTTCCAAGTGTTTTCTATTCTGTCCTAAATTATTAATTTGGTAAGAATGGGGTTAAATTTTCATGAGTCAGAATTTAGAATGCTTTTCATTATTGCGGCAAATATTACATCTATAACTTCTGATGGGGACTGATTTTTTTTTTTTTTTTCTTGAGAGGAAGTCTCGCTCTGTCTCCCAGGCTGGAGTGCAATGGTGCCATCTTGGCTCACTGCAATCTCCGCCTCCTGGGTTCAAGCGATTCTCCTGCCACAACCTCTTAAGTAGCTGGGATTACAGGTGTGTGCTACCACACTTAGCTAATTTTTGCATTTTTAGTGGAGACGGGGTTTCACCATTTTGGCCAGGCTGGTCTGGAACTCCTGGCCTCAGTGATCCACCTGCCACAGCCTCCCAAAGTGCTGGGATTACAGGTGTGAGCCACTGTACCAAGCTGGGACTGCTTTATATATGCTCTATGAGGTGTCATTGAGGAAAAGATATGCCCTGACCCCTCACTAACTGGCATAGTATCTCCTCTTTACTAATATTCATACCTGTAGTTAAGAGCAATTCATTTTCCCCCTTATGAAGCCGTCTTCTAATTTCTTCCTTTAATCCTGACTGCTCTCCCAAGCTTCACTCTCAAATGTGCAGCTGCCTCTCAAGCTTCTTGAGGTGAGGCTGGAACCTGAAATCAACTTTTGCAGAACCACACTCCCTCTGCCCCTGTCCCAGCCTCATCCCCTCCAACCTGTCTCTTTTATGCCATCTAACATCTCTTAATGATAGCTCTACGCCTCTGCTACCCAAAACCAAAGACTGGGAATTATAAAGACAAATTTAAAACACAAATTTATACTTCTTCACAGTTAATTTTACAATAAGAAAAATGAGCTTAGAAAGGGGAAATGATTTGTGGGAATCTCAGAACTGGAATAAAACCCGAGTTTCCTGATTTTCCATTTCAGTATTCTTTTCTCTCTTACAAAACAAAAACAAAAACAAAACCCTCCCATGGTGCCCCCTTTGCATTTCTCCTTAACTTCCTACTAGCAGAATTCCTACTGAAAGGATAGTCCTTGAAACATTTTCTACGGAAAGTAGCTATTGTGGGAAATTTAGAAAATAGAAGAAAGCATGAAAAACAAAAGAGATAATCGCTTATAATCTCACCATCCAGAGAAAGTAGCTACTAATATTTAGTGTTTTTTTGTTTTTATTTTTGTTTTTAAAGAGGGAGTCTTACTCTGTCGCCCAGGCTAAAGTGCAGTGGTACAATCTCAGCTCACTACAACCTCTGCCTCCTGGATTCAAGCACTTCTTCTGCCTCAGCCTCCCGAGTAGCTGGGATTACCGGCATGTGCCACCACGCCCTCGCTAAATTTTTTTTTTTTTTTTTTTGTATTTTTAATAAAGGTGGAGTTTTGCCATGTTGCCAGGCTGGTCTCAAACTCCTGACCTCGAATGATCCACCTGCCTCAGCCTTCCAAAGTGCTGGGATTACAGATGTGAGCCACGTTGCCCAGACTTAGTGTATTTTCTTCTAGCTTTTCCTGGACATGTTTACTGAATCTCTTTTCAACATACAACGTATTTTCTCCTTTGAATATGCTTCATTAGAAAATGAACGAACATGAGAATCCAAAGACCTAGATTCTTCTGCAGCTTTGCATGAGTTAGTCATGTGACCTTGAATCAGTGCCTTACTATCTTCCTGAGTTTCCCCAGCTAGTTAGCTTGGTGTGGATGACTTCTGTGCTCCAGTAGAGCAGTTGATTGAGATTACTGATCAAGTGAGGAAAGAGAATAGACGACTCAAAGATCTCTTGCAACTCTAAAGTCAGAGATTTTAACCCACACATTGTAGAAAAGCAAATAAATGGAGACCCAGATTTAAAAATTAAGGTCTACTAAGAAACAGTGTCCTTTCTTAAACAATCTTATTTACTTATTTATTACATTTTCTAACTTCTTTTTTATTTTAGCTACAAGCCCGGCAGGGAAGAATCATCATCTGGATCCTCTCATGCAGTGATGGACATCTCCTTGCCTACTGGAATCAATGCAAATGAAGATGACTTAAAAGCTGTATGTGTTTTCTTTTAAATTGTGTTGTGAATGCTTTTTTTTCTTTTCTGAATTATTTTGTAGGCAGTTTTACTTCCTTTAATTTTAATATGACACGTTAGAATCACCCAAACTATTTGTTTTTTTTCTGGAGATAGATTTTCGCTCTTGTCACCCAGACTGGAGTGCAATGGTATAATCTCTCACTGCAGCCCAACCTCCCGAGTTCAAGAGATTCTCCTGCCTCAGCCTCCCAAGTAGCTGGGATTACAGGCATGCACCACCATGCCTGGCTAATTTTTTTGTGTTTTTATTAGAGACAGAATTTCACCATTTTGGTCAGGCTGGTCTTGAACTCCTGACATCAGGTGATCCACCTGTTTCAGCCTCCCAAAATTCTGGGATTACAGGTGTGAGCCACCACACTGGCCAGAATATTCTCTTCAAAACATAATGAACCTACATTTTGATTTATCAAAGTGAAGTGGAAGCATACACTAGCATGTTCTGAAAAATATGAGTTTATATGCTAATGTGTTCAGACTTTTTCAAGAAGAGGAACCGCTCTTCAATTTTTTTGAATAATGGATCACATCCCTGTGATGTGACATCTCATCAACCGGTGAATGCATTTAAACAAAAAGATAAAGAAATGAAATTTAAGTTTCTCTCTTTCCCCCTTTAGCATGTGGAAGGGGTGGATCAATTATTCACTGATTACCAAATCAAAGATGGACATGTTATTCTGCAACTGAATTCGGTAAGCTCCACCTCCTACCATTTTTCCTTTACTATTCAAAATGTACAGGCTAAAAGATTATAAATATCGTCGCTCCATACTTTCCTAAATCCTTGAATTTGTTGTACAGATTCCCTCCAATGATTTCCTTTGTGTACGATTCCGGATATTTGAACTCTTTGAAGTTGGGTTTCTTAGTCCTGCTACTTTCACAGTGTATGAATACCACAGACCAGGTAATCAACGCCATGCTGATATTTCTTCCGAAGAGTAATTTGTATTCTTTACAGAACATTTAGAAATCCATTAGAGTCCTGTACATTTTATGTATTGCCTCTCTCAGAGACCACTCTTCATAAAAGTTCCAGTTTGGGCCGGGCGTGGTGGCTCACACCTGTAATCCAAGCACTTTGGAGGCCAAGGGGGACAGATCACCTGAGGTCAGGAGTTCAAGACCAGCCTGACCAACATGGTGAAACCCCGTCTTTAAAAAAAAAAAAAAAAAAGTTCCAGTTTGAACATCCAAACCGCTGCATACAAAATACTATCCACAAACTACTTATTGACATTGAGCAAATCATTTCAACTCTCAGCCCTCAGTTTCTTCATTTTTAAAATAACTGGATTATAGTGCCTCCAACTTCAGTATTCTTTGCCTTGTTTATCTATGGTGTTCACAGATAAATCATATCTCTCCTTTTGAGAGAAACCAACTCAATACCCCCAGAACAACTTCTAGCCCATCCATATTCTCATTACACTTTGCAGATAGCTCTATTATAGCAGCTGTCACATTGAATTATAATTATTTGTTTGTATGTCTTTCTCATCAACCCCAGAGTGTTTTCATTCTTGCATCCCTAGTATCTAACGCAGTGTGAAGTACGTAATGTGAACTCAATAAATATTTGTTGAATGGGTGATCCCACATTTCTCTACTCAGCCACTTTTGAGAATGTTATGTGATTGAAAAGCTTATTGGTTCACAAGACAGATAACTCCAACTTGGGCAGTTCGACTTGTTAGAAAATTCTTAAAGTGAACCAAAACTCTGACACCCATTCCTTCTAGTTTTATATTCTGAAATCACATAGAACATACATAGTCACTCTTTTCCTTGAGATAGATGTATAGAGATACATAGATATATTCTTTTCTTCTCTTGTCCATCCTAAACAATTCCAGTCTTTCAAAAGATCCTCATGCAACGTAATTTATTTCCCTCTTACTTATGGAAGCATCAAACGTTTTATTTCTGAAAAATGAATGTTTCGAGCACAGAACTAAACTAAAAAGGGGAGACCTTTCTGAGTGTAGGGGAACCCTTCCCAGGACAGTCAATTCATAATTTCACCTCCCTGGGCCTTACCTATAAAAAGAAGGGTTTGAAATAAGCAATCTTTGAGGTTCCATGTAAGAGATTTGCCAATTAGTAAATATGCTGTGCATCAATCAAACCACTTCTCTTAACCACTCTTTTGTTGCCACAGATAAACAGTGTACCATGTTTTACAGCACTTCCAACATCAAACTTCAGAAAGTCTGTGAAGGAGCCACGTGCAAGTGTGTAGAAGGTAAACTTCATTTAACACATTTAGGCTGCATGCTTATTTAAAGCAGTCAATCATAATCTGGGGGACACTTTTTGGTAAACTGTTCTTTCTCAGCAGTACAAATACTACCTCAGCTAATTGAAAGCTAATGATTCTGTGAGTGTTGTGAAACCACTTTTTCACAGTTCCTCAACAACCTCATAGTTCATGCTGTACGGAGGCAGAGAAACACCATCCAGATGGTTGTTGGATATTACAGGAGCAACATGATGTGAAATTTTACTTTCACCTAGTCTTTTTAAAATAATAGGACCAGAGGCTCGGGACTGAACCCCTAGCTTCTGTTTCTTTTGTGTTATACTTCCCAGTTAATGGAGTTCTGTTTATTGTCCAGTTCTACCTAGTTTTTATTTAAGAAAGCCTTCTTGGCCAAGGAAAAGATGATCCGGAACTCACCAATAACCAACAGCTGGCTCCATGAGGGTCTGAGTTGGTTGTGGTTTTTTTTCAAAATCCTCAATATCTACACATTTTCTAGGTACTTATTGTGCTATTTTATAGCTATAAATCAGTCACATTATCATGTTGGTTCCTTCAAAGGACTTCTTATTATACTCAAAATGGAAAAATTTCCCCTTTCATGAAGGGAAGCACATACATTTCTAAAGACCTGAATATGGAGTGGCCATCTGGTCTAACAATAAGCCTTATGCCAGGGTTGTCCAATCTTTTGGCTTCTATGGGCCACATTGGAAGAATTGTCTTGGGCCATACATAAAATACTCTAACACTAACAATAGCTAATAAGCTAAAACAAAAATCACAAGAAAATCTTATTATGTTTTAAGAAAGTTTATGAATTTGTGTTGTGCCACATTCAAAGCTGTCCTGGGCTGCATGCAGTCCACAGGCCATAGGTTGGACAAGCTTGTGACTTATGCTCAAGATTTTGTTTTTTGTTTTTGCTTTATGTAATATTTTACTTTATGAAAGAAAAGAAAATGGGCAGGTCTTAGAAATCTGACATTTGTAAGGTTGTATTGGGTTGTCTCTGGGCTCATGGGAAACTGTGTTTACTCCTAGAGAGAGTGCCTATTTCTTTACATTAACCTTATTTTGACCAATATTCACAAAATCTAGCTGATTGTGGGCAAATGCAGACAGAATTGGATCTGACAATCTCTGCAGAGACTAGAAAACAAACAGCATGTAAACCAGAGATTGCATATGGTAAGTTCAAAAGTTCAATATAGCTCCTTTAAAAATGAAATTTTATGAATACATGTTCAGTTGGAAAGATCAAAAACTTTACATAGTGATTATATGGATACAACATTCCATGTGATCTCCTGAAGGAAAATGCCATCAATTTTTATCATTAACATGCAAAGTGTTTTATTCCTCAGCAAAGAAATGTGATTTTCATTATAAATAATAGAAGTGACATGTATACTCAGCCAAGATACCTTCCTCTAATAGATCTTTTTCAATTATAGGCACTAAAACATAGTCAAAGGGAACTTTTGAGAAGCTGCAGAGGTATAAGATTTCAGTTCTGTACTCTTCCAGTTGATAGACCAGAGGCAGAGGCAAAGGTGGTTTAGGGGATTTGGTTCTTAAAAAATCTCTCAGGGTAAAAATATAAATACCAAATAATTTTTAATATATTCAGGATTGCAATTCATGTTTGTGACATTCTCCATTTCAAAAAGTGAATCTCAATCCTTCGAGTTTTCCAGAGCTCAGAGCTAAATTAGTGTCCAAGTACAGTTGTAGCCTTGTCTCAGTTCCTGATAAACTTAGCTCCTTTGTTTTCTGTTCAGTTTTTGACATTTATTGTTGGCTTTTTTTTGAGAGAGAGAGAGAGAGCATAGTTTTTGACATTTATTGCTGGCTTTGTTTTGAGAGAGAGAGAGAGAGCATAGTTTTTGACATTTATTGCTGCCTTTTTTTGAGAGAGAGAACATATTGTACACTATCTCAAATCTTTTTTTCGTTTTGAAATTGGAAGGGTGGAGCCAGGCATGGTGGCTCATGCCTATAATACCAGCACTTTGGGAGGCCGAGGTGGGTGGATCACCTGAGGTCAGGAATTTGAGAACAGCCTGGGATGAACATGGTGAGATCCTGTCTCTACTAAAATTACAAAATTTAGCTGAACGTAGTGGTGTATGCCTGTAATCCCAGCTACTCAGGAGGCTGAAGTGGGAGAACTACTTCAACCCAGAAGGAAGAAGTTGCAGTGAGCCAAGATCGTGCCACTGCACTCCAGCGTGGGTGACACAGCAAGACTCTGTCTCAAAAAAAAAAGGAAGGAATTAGAAGGATGTTATTTATAAATTTAAAAAATAAATACAGCCAAGTTGGTACTTTGTGTTTACCAACAGCTTTCATAGACAGTTTCTCATTGCAGTGGAAAGGGTTCTCATTCTTATGGAAAGGGTTCCGTAAGAACTTTATGAGGGCGAGGCACAGTGGCTCATGTCTGTAGTTCCAGCACTTTGGAAGTCTGAGGTGAGCAGATCACTTTGAGCTCAGCTGTTTGAGATCAGCCTGGGCAATATGGCAAAACTCCATCTCTACAAAAAATACAAAAATTAGCTGTGTATGGATGGCTCATGTGTGTAGTCTCAGCTACTTGGGAGGCTGAGGTAGGAGGATCGCTTGAGCCTGGGAGGTAGAGGTTGCAGTGAGCCATTGCACTCCAGCCTGAGTGACAGAGTAAGATCCTGTCCAAAAAAAAAAAAAAACAACCTTGATGTTCAGGAATATTAAATAATTTGTTCAAGTTCATGCAGAAAGCAAGTAGTGGAATTAAGATGCATCCTGATCTCCAGTATAATTTTCATTGAAGTCTACTGAATTCGCTTAATAGTAATGCAGTCAACAGAATGAATTTTGTATGGTTAATAACATTTCTTTCCTTCGAATTTATCTTGATTTTGGAAAAAAAAAAAAAAAAGCTAAAAAGCTGCCTGACTCAGCCTAGATCCACTGTAGTTTGTTAAATACATTAAGACTTGAGAATACTATATTGTTTTAACAAATAAAAAAATCCACTAAATTATTTTTTCCCTCCATTTTAGAACTGTTTTAAATCTAAAATATCAGAAATCTATTTTAACACAGAGAATAAATCCAATTTGGGTTTATTGTGTTGTTTCAAGAAAATACTTAGTTGGCTTTTTGTGGACTACAAGCTATTACTGGAATAACAGAATAGAAACAAAATTAAGTAGTTCTGTCTCTTTACCCAGGCCCATATAGTAAGTATATTACCCATGTCTACCATAAAGACTTATGAATCTGAGATTCAGAACATTGTTCGTGCATTTTAAGGCACTAATTTACATAGCCCTTTGTTCTGCCAGGATGAGTTCACCTATCTATCTCTCAAGCTGTCAATCTGTATCTGGGATAGATTTAAAGACTTGAGGGATCTCCATAATTAACAGGTATCTTAGGCCACTCGTTTCAAAACAAAAAGTAGAAAGATCAAAAGCCAAAATAAAATAAATCTCTCCTGAGACCACATAGAAAGAATGGGTCCCTTCAAGCTGATCTTTCCAGAACTGAGGTCAAGCACATTATGCCTCAAACATTGATGTCTGAATGAAGAGAAAACAGGATTGTGGGGAGCTCATGTTAGGTAGTTGCCAAGCAAGGGTAAGTGAGAAAACAGAATCATCCTAAAAACCAAAGATCAAAGCCAGTGGAGTGATATGAGGAAGCAAAGCAGGAAACCAAGAAAGCTCACATGGTAGAACTGAATGAGAGAGAAGGCTCCCTCTGCGGTCATGGAGAAGAGAATATAAGGGGCTCTTCAAAGGATGCCCACAGGCATGGCTTCATTCATCTTAAAGGATCAGCCTCTGAACTTAACATCTAACAAAGGTTTATCTTGTTTGTTTTATGTGCTTCTGTTATTTTATGAAATATGTCTCTTATCCTAATCAGCCTGTTCTGTAACATTGGCCAGGGCTAATGATTCTAATAGATTGAGAGATTGAATCAGACTGAGGGGATTGGAGAAGGCTTCTTGGAGGAAATAAGAATTATAATAGTTTGCCATGCTTCATTTCTCATGTTTGACAAATTCTGGCTTCTACTGGACATAGCATTAATAGTATTAAGACTGAATTGTTTCATTTTTGTTTGTTTTTTACCAGCTTATAAAGTTAGCATCACATCCATCACTGTAGAAAATGTTTTTGTCAAGTACACAGCAACTCTTCTGGATATCTACAAAACTGGTAAGAATTCATTTCCTTTGTTCTTTCATTCAATAGTTATTTAGTACCAACTATGTGGCAGGCATTATATTTGACACAGAAGATACAACTCAAATAAGACAGATGGGGCTCCTGCCTTTTTAAAGCTTATATTCTACTTGGGGAGAAACGTTTTTTAAAGATGTTCATATAAATATTTCTCATTGAATTAATTTTTCTCAGACTTCAGCAAAACAGTTTTTTAAATTGTGTAATTGTCCAATTTCTTTTTTTTTTTTTCCAACTTTTAGGTTCAGGATATACATGTGCATGTTTGTTACATGGGTAAATCGCATGTTGGGGAGTTTGGTATATAGATTATTTTGTCACCCAGGTAATAAGCATAGTACCCAATAGGTAATTTTTCAATCTTCACCCTCTTCTCACCCTCTACCCTCAAGTAGGCTCTGCTGTCTAGTATTCCCTTCTTTGTGTCCATGTGTACTCAGTGTTTGATTCCCACTTATAAGTGAAAATATGTGATATTTGGTTTTCTGCTCCTGTATTAATTCACTTAGGATAATGGCCTTCAGCTCCATATCCATGTTGCTGGAATGAACATGATTTCATTCTTTTCGTGATTGCATAGTATTCTATGGTATCTATGTACCACATTTCCTTTAACCAGTCCACCACTGATGGACATTTAGGTTGATTTCATGACTTTGCTATTGTGAATAGTGCTGTGATGAACATATATGTGCATGTGACTTTATAGTGGAATGATTTCTATTCCTTTGAGTATATGCCCATTAATGAAATTGATGGCTCAAATGGTCATTCTGTTTTAAGTTCTTTGAGAAATATCCAAACTGCTTTCCACAGTGGCTGAACTAATTTACATTCCCACCAGTAGTATATAAGCATTCCCTTTTCTCCACCACCCTGCCAGTATCTGTTATTTTTTGACTCTTTAATTGTAGCCATTCTGACTGGGTGTGAGATGGTATTTTGTAGTTTTGATTTACAATTCTCTAGTGATTAGTGATGTTGAGCATTTTTTCATGTGCTTGTTGGCTGTGTATATGGCTTCTTTTGAGAAGTGTCTGTTCATGTCCTTTGCTCATTTATAATGGGGTTGTTTGATTTTTGCTTGTTGATTTGTTTAAGTTCCTTACAGATTCTGAATATTAAAAATTTGTCAGATGCATAGTTTACAAAAATGTACTCCCATTCTGTATATTGTCTGTTTACTCTGTTGATAGTTTATTTTGCTGTACAGAAGAAGCTCTTTAATTGGGTCTCATTTGTCAATTTTCGTTTCTGTTGCAATTACATTTGGAGTCTTTGTCATGAAATCTTTGCCGGGCCCTATTTACAGAATGGTATTTCCTGGATTTTTTTTCTAGGCGTTTTATAGTTTTAAGTTTTAGACTTAAGTCTTTAATCCATCTTGAGTTGATTTTTATATATGATTAATGGAAGGAGTCCAGTTTCATTCTTTGACATGTGGCTAGCCAGTTATCCCAGCACCATTTATTGACTGGGGAGTCCTTTCCCCATTGCTTTTTTTTATTGACTTTGTTGAAGATCAAATGGTTGAAAGTGTGTGGCTTTATTTCTGGGTTCTCTAACCTGTTCTATTGGTCTATGTGTCTTTTTTTGTACCAGTACCATACTGCTTTGGTTACTGTAGCCTCATAATATAGTTTCAAGTCAGATAGTATGAGGCCTCCAGCTTTGTTCTTTTTGCTCAGAATTCCTTGACTATTTGAGCTCTTTATTGGTTCAGTATGAATATTAAAATAGTTTTCTCTAATTTTATGAAAAATGATATTGATAGTTTGATAGGAATAGCATTAAACCTGTAAATTGCTTTGGGCAGTATTGCCACTTTAACAATATTGATTCTTTCTATCCATGAGCATTGAATGTTTTTCCATTTGTTTGTGTCATCTGTGATTTCTTTGAGCAGTGTTTTGTAATTTTTTTTTTTTTTTTTTTTGA